>JAPQWV010002847.1:0-49513 GCA_027422505.1 Craterostigma plantagineum | reverse complement strand
CGTAAACCAATCAAATCCTACGAAATAGTCCAGTATTAGTTAATGATAGGACCCTACCCGTTGACCTGATAGTCATTCCAATGAACGATTATGAAGTGATTGGCTATGAAAGTACGGAGCAGTTATTGACTGTAAACGTAAGAAAGTGACCTTCAACCTAGTAGATACCGAACCCTTTACCTTCACGGGAATTAGTAAGAGTAGCAAGAAATTTCCAAGATTTCCACGATGAAGGCACAACGCCTGATCAAGGCGGGATGTGAAGCATACCTGGTATTTGCAATGACTTCAGAGGAACGTTCGCCCCCAAAGTTAGAAGAAGTCCGGTAGTACGAGAGTATTCAGATGTATTTCCCAAATATTATCAGGACTTCCGTCGAATCGTGAGATTCAGTTCACGATCGACTTAGTACCAAGAGCTACACCAATTTCTAAGGCACCGTGCCGACTCGCTCCGGTCCTATTTGTTAAAAAGAAGGATGGATCGATGTGACTTTGTAACTGAACAAGATCTCAATCAAGAACAAGTATCCCCTCCCAAGAATTGACGATTTATTTGATCAGCCACAAGGAGCAATGATGTTTTCAGAGATAGATATGAGATAGGGATATCACCAGCTGAAGATACGAGAAGAAGAAATTCCGAAGACGGCCTTTAGCACCCGCTACAGGCATTTTGAATTTCTAGTCATGCCATTCGGGCTGACTAATGCACCAGCGGCATTCATGGACTTAATAAATCGTCTGTTCAAGCAGTTCTTGGACAATGCATCATCGTATTCATCGATGACATCCTCATTTACTCAAAGACACGAGAGGAGCACGAGCGACACCTGAGGATTCTCATGGAGATATTACGAGAGAAGCAGTTGTATGCGAAGTTCAAGAAATGCGAGTTCTGGCTCGATCAAGTCGCATTTCTTGGGCGCATGATCTCAGGAGCTGGAATTTCTGTCGATCCCAGCAAGATCGAGGCTATCAACAAACCAACCAACGTAACTGAGGTAATGAGCTTTCTCGGCTTAGCTGGATACTACAGAAAGTTCATCAAGGATTTCTCGAAGATCGCTTCAACCATGACGAAACTGACGAAGAAGAATACTCCATTCAAATGACACGATGCTTGCGAACAGAGCTTTCAAGAATTGAAGAAGCGGCTTAGTTCGGCCCCAGTATTAACAATACCTACGGGGACCGGAGGATTTTCTGTTTACAGTGATGCATCAAAAAACGGCTTAGGGTGTGTCCTAATGCAGTATGGAAATATAGTCGCATACGCCTCACGACAATTGAAGGAATATGCAAAGAACTACCAAACGCATGATTTAGAATTAGCTGCTGTAGTGTTCGCTCTTAAGATCTGGAGGCACTACCTAAACGGCGAGAGATGTGAAATCTTCACAGACCATAAGTTTGAAATACTTCTTCACTCAGAAGGAGTTGAACATGAGACAACGGCGATGACTCGAATTGGTCAAAGACTACAACTGTGTAATTAGTACCACCCAGGGATGGCAAACGTAGTTGCGGATGCACTAAGCTGCAAAACTGTAAGTACAGAATTACAAAAGCTCGAAGTGGAGGTACTACCAATGGACGAAGTGGAAACAAGGCTAGCAGCATTAACCCTTCGACCAACATTGATGGAACAAATCCCGAGGGCACAAGAAAGTGATGATTCTATTTGAAATCAAATAAGGACAACCAGAACAAAGATTAGCAGACTTCACAATATGAGACGATGAGAGCTTATACTACAGAAGTCGTCTATATGTTCCTAACGACGCCAAACTTCGAAGGACAATTATGACGGAAGCACATGCCACGGTATATTCTATTCACCCCGGAGCAACGAAGATGTATAGAGACCTACGATGTAATTATTGGTAGCCGAGCATGAAAGGGAAATCGCGGCGTTCGTGAGCCAATGCCTGACATGTCAACAAATTAAGGCAGAGCATCAACGATCGGCGAGAACCTTGAAATCCCTACCAGTACTCGAATGGAACTGGGACCATATTACGATGGATTTCGTCATTGGCTTGCCGAAGACAGGGAAGGGCCATAATGCTTATGGGTCAACGTTGATCGATTGACCAAGTCTGCCCACTTTCTACCAATTAGCTCAACATTTTCCATGGAACGATACGCAGAACTATACCTTCAGGAGATAGTACGACTCCACGGAGTTCCGATGTCAATTGTTTCTGATAGGGACTCCAGATTTCTATCTAAATTCTGGATGAGCCTGCAGAAGGCCATGGGAACCAAGCTATCCTTTAGTACTGCCTATCATCCTCAAACCGACGGGCAGTGAGAACGGACTATTCAATGTACACAAAGTAGTCTTCGTTACTTTGATTGTAGTAGATGTCTATCTCTCATACAGATGAGAGGGAAGCTGACATTCGTCGATCGTCGCGTGACACAAGGTAATCGAATAGCTGGCGGGACTGCATGCCCAAACTATGCACGACCCTCTGATCGAGGCGTGCGATGTCGTCATCTTGATGAATGTGGCGCTTTCGCTGGCAACTTTCCTTTCCGTGCCTATAAGTAGAATATGTTACTAAATATTATTATTCGAAAATCAATAAATAGTACCTTATTACAGCACTATTTGAACTTATTAACTCTCTTGGCCACTGAATGTAGCTGCCTAGTGCATCTCTAAGAGTTATCAGATGCATAGTTGGTACAGGCAGTTGGACCTCGCCGAGAACGACGGTAACAACGGAGACAACAACGTTGTCTGCCGTAACGATGTTCCATGAATTTGGGAGTCCCTCAGTGACGGTGCCAAGACAGATAATCTCTAACGTCCCTTCGATGTCTAACATCAATCAAATCCTAGGATACTATACGATTATAAAAGAATAAATTGTTAATGTTACTAGGACATTAAGTTGTTGTACATTAAATAATAATTAAGAATACATGCATACCGCCACGTTCATCGACAATGGAAATATGGATCTGAGGCTTCGCCTCCTAAACCGCGAGAACTCAATATCTGGTTTTGAGGGTCATATCCAACATTGCCGCGGGCCACTTCGTCTTGCTCCCTGTTCGGCACCGAAAGGCCCATTTGAGCGATCATAGCCCTCGTCTCAGACCTCATCTCGTCCCTAAACTGGCCCCCATCTCCTCTCTCATCTCGGCCCCCAACTGGTCCCTCTAGTCCCTCAACTCGGCCCTCACTTGTTCCATGGAAATCTGACTCGAAGAGGGCCTCCTCGGGTGGGTTGTTGAACACCCTCCGTATCGTCTCATCCTTCCCACATCCTGTAGGTCGCCCGCTATGATCGGTTTTTCCATGAATTCTTGACAACGCGTCTTTGTGCCTGTTAGGGACAAATTCTCCTCGACGCTTCTACGGCGTGCACCTCTATCTGTCAAATATGAGTTATTGATGTGTGCGACGATATCACTCAATTCCTTGCCATTCAACGGTATTGTAGCCCTTGAAGTCTCGCTTTCCCTGTTAAACAGTGCTAGAAGCTTTTTTCGTTCTATATTCGTCAGTACGTGGCAGGAATTTTCGATGGCCCATGTAAGTGTATTTCCTGCAGTTGTTCAACCACTGACTATCCGTATAATCCCCACAAATTGGACACGCTTTCTTGCCTTTAACACTATAGCGAGATAGATTCCCGTAAACCGAGAAATCATTTATGGTACAGAATATCATGGCGCGTAACATAAACCGTGATCAGATTGATGCATCATACACTTCAACTCCATAGTCTTTCAGATCGCCGATCAATGGAGCCAAGTAGACATCAATGTCGTTTCCGAGTTGTTTTGACCGGAGATTAAACACGACACCATGATGCATTTTCTTTTCATCGTAAGCCACGGTGGGAGTTTTTACATACAAAGTAGCATCGGCCAAGTACTATGACTGCTCCTCAAATCGCCAGAAGGGCTTATCCCATCAGTGCAAAGCCCCAGCCGGAGATTTCGCTCCTCACCTCCAAATTCAGGATACATCGAATCAATGTTCCTCCACTGCGGACAATCCACCGGATGCCTCAATTTCCCATCCTTTTTTCCTTTCATAATCATGCCATCTAAACATCTTAGCATATAAACATCTTAGCATCTTAACATCTAAACATGCGTATTAGTATCGGAATTATTGGTAAGTACCACAAATCTGTTAGGGAGTGTGCCCTCGGAATGCCATACGAGGACTAGGAATAGTATAGGGCGCACAATGATGTATGGGTCAATAGACAGTTTTATTGTATATACTGTTAAAATAAAGTAGTGAATATTATTTTCATTATAATAAAGGCATTATTATTTTCGAATTTAAAGTCTGCTTGGCATCTGGCGGTGCGATAAATAAATAACACCCAAATGTTTGAGTTGGACGTCTGATTCTCGTGGGGACGAGGGAGGAGACACCGGACGGTCCTTATCTCAGCATTAAATAAAAAGTCCGTAAGTCTAAGGATAGGTGGTGACTAGATATCCGAATATGATTTATTCATTGACGACCACATAGTATCCGGTAGTGTCACCGATTACCTGAGAGGTTGTGGGTCGTGATGGAGATATCGGTGATCAGAGAGATCGCGTATTCGGACATTCGGCTCGTATTCGTCTTGATCACATGACTAGGATGTTGTCAATGATTGAACGAATGACTATAGCAGCCTCAGACCGATAGGGTCACTGACGGATTTGCTTTCGCGATTTCGGTTTGTCGCTAGTTGGCTAGGTCCGCAAGTGTTCGGAAATGGGACACGGGCCAGCGACGAAACGCAACTGACTTTACGGAGGTGATTGCCGGGCTTTGACTGCTATTGGGATTCACTGCCTATATTCGTATAGGTTAACGTCCTATGAGGTAATTGGAGAACGACGATTGTAAAGCCTTCGGCCGAAGCTTGGAAAGCTCGCTCGTATTAGATACGGAGCGGAGTTTAAATAATCGGTTGGGTCTCGATTATAACATAGTGTTAGGTTAGTGAGTTTGACATTTACATGGCTCTCACCTAACCGGGACGCAAGTGAAAGGCGTAAGAGTTATTTAAATGTATACACTATAGTCGGTTCGCCCGAATTTCGATTAGATCAAAATTCGTTCTCAACTGGGATCTGTCCGGTACCGCGGGATTGGCTAGGCGAATACCGGGACTCGCGGATTCCTCCCGTGCCAGTTGAGACGGACCTAGAGAGTCGCGCTTAAAAATGGTAATGAACTTGAACGAAAACGGCGGGCTTTTCTCTGGAACCTAACGAATGGGATTCGTTGAGGTAGTGGCATAGTTGACAGGAGGTGTCGATAATTTAGTTAAATTCCGGTGACGGTCACGGGAATAATTAGGACTTGAGATTGTCTTAAGTGCTTAATTAATTAACAAAGGCTCAATTGTGATTAAAATAATTAGATTGGATTTAATTATTTTATTACTTAAAATTGAGGGACTAAATTGAGAAATTATAAACCTCATGGGCTTAAATGAAATATTTGCATGTTGACTTGGTCTTGGACATGTGTATGATTCCTAGCTTGCCACATTGGATGAGGTGGCATGTGAGTCATACTCTTGGCTTTGATGGGAGCATGACAAGTGTTAAAATATAAATCAATAAACATCCTTAGTGGGATTTTACTACAAGCATGGAAATAAAAGTAACATGCATAAGAAAGTTAATAGATAGCTTGCTTTTTGAAGAAAAGAAAAGCACTTGGTCATTTTGCTCTCATCAACCAAAACTAGATAATTGAAAAAGTGTGTACTTGGTACTTCTTAAAGCAACGGATCGTTCGACGAAGCTCGACGCCCGAACCGAGCTGCGTCTAGCCATCGGGAGCAGTCTCGGAGGTTCGATCAAGGTCATACCGGGTGACAATCTAGCCCGGAAGCCCCGGGAGCCAGACGAAGTGTTGCGACGTCCATCCGAGGTGCATTCACGTATACCGAAGGTATATTTCGAACCCTACTCATTTGATTTTACGAAAAATAAGAAACGACATTGGAATGATTCGAAAGACCCCTCGTTGCGATTGTCGGGAAGTGTAGAATCAATCTGGAAAATTTGGTATTGATTGGAAATCATTTCGGTTGTCAACTGTCGAAAGACGGCAGACTGCCGCTTTAGTCGAATTGACAATTTCGAACCACTGATTTGATTTTGTGAAAAATACCAAACGACATCGGAATGATTCGAAAGACCCCTCGTTCGATCGTTGAGAAGTGTAGAATCAATCTGGAAAATTTGGTATCGATCAGAAATAGTTTCGGTCGCAAATAGTCGAAACACTGTTGGCTGCCGCTTTGTTCGAACTAGTTTGGAACGAAATTATTAATTAGACTAAATTTGTAATAAATTCGAATTTAGGAAATTCGAATTAGACGTGGTCTCCTGAGGCTCAAGGTAGTATCTTGAGCCCTCGGGAGAAGCCGAAGGGCGCTACGTCGAATTTATATGTTGAAAATCGAAAATTCGGCACCCTACGCCGCTCGGTTCAAAACGCGCTTCCGCTATCGCCACGTTGAGCTGTTCGGGGGCCGGCGTCGATTAATCAGGCCTACCCCAACAGTGGTATTAGAGCTACGGCTCATGCATGGTTCGACCGAAGGCCTCGAAAGCCGATGTGGCGAACGAACGGTCGACGTAGTTTGGAGACTATCGTCGCTCGTGACGTCGGTCGGGCACCCGGCGTCAAAATTCTGTGTTGCATGTTTATGTGGGACATTTACACGGGCTTAGGTTCTAACCGGGTTATTTGTTTAAGGGCCGTTGCTGCCCCCCGGTATGTACATGGATTACGGGTTGTTCGGGAAATAATTCCCCCCGTGTTGTATTTTATCGTTTTATTAGAAAAGTTAGATAAAATGGCGGCCGTTCGATGCAAGGCGAGATTGGAGGGTTCGACGACCCGCATGACGACGAGTCGACGTTTGGAGATTAAAGACCCGGTCGTTTTACGACCCATGTAATAGGACTAGTTTAGAAATAGCCCGCGCATTTGTCCATTTAAATTGCTTTCCTAGGTTAGGAAGTTAATTAACGCATTTATGTGTTCGTGCTTAATTTTTATTGCTATGAGAATACAAACTCCCATAAAATACTAAGTGAGTAAAGGGATTGGATGCCCTGTCTTCTATCAAGCTCGGGTTAAGTTGTTACGAAACCTAAATGCAAGGTTTGGTTCCGGGTATGCCGGCGCCTTGCATTTGTTTTCGTTTCGATTTGCTCGGGTGCGTTAGTGCCGCTCGCCAAGACCACACTGTGCGGTAAAACGTACGGTTCAAGTGTGCGGTTATGAGCAAAGTTGATAGGTCACACTTAGACAGTCATACCGCCTTGTTTCGGATTTACCGACGGGGGTCCCTGACTGAGACAAAGATAGTTGAGACATTCGACGAGGTCGGATTCGTGCGGAGCACGACTTCATGGGCCGCTGCAAACCAATAAAACGACAGAGGTTGAGGTTTGCATCCGCCCACGGGGACATCAACTCCACTATCGAAGTTATCAACGAAACTTCCAAAACAACCAATGGGAGAAAATGGTGTTTATGAAAAGATAGTGGGAGTCAAACGGAATAAAAGTCCTTGTTCGTGTTTGATGATCTATACAATCGACATAATTTGCCTTTTATTTTCTGCAGCTTTTTCTCTCAGTGTTAATAATGTCTACCGCTCTAAACATACTACTCAAGGAGAATAGGTTGACTGGGTCAAACTATTCAGACTGGCTTCGCAACCTGAGGATTTTCCTTCAGATTGAGAACCTAGTGTATATCCTTGACTCCGAGTTGCCGCCGGCCCAGGGGCGCGGGCAACCGAGCAGACTCGTGCCACTTATGACAAGCGACTGCGCGACGAGCAGCTCGTAAAGGCACATGTCCTCGGATCGATGAGTAACACGCTGCAGCGTAGTCATGAGGGTATGGCTGACGCTCGAGCGATGGTTCAGCATCTGAAAGAGCTTTACGGTGAGACGTCTAGGACAACTCGCTATGCGGCTTCGTCGCAGCTCTTCAGATCGAGGATGTCTGAGGGTGAGAACGTTGGCGAACATGTTATGAGCATGATCACCATGATCGAGAGATTGGAGACTCTCAATTTCCGATTTGATCGGGAATTACAAAACGATCTCATCTTGCAGTCTCTGCCTCCGTCCTTCAATGCGTTCATAGTGAACTATCATCTGAACGGCATGACGCTGACGCTTCCTGATCTGATGAATCAGTTAGCAACGGCGCAAGGTCAGATGAAGAGGGCAAAGCAGACTGCACTTGTCGCCACCTCTTCGAAGCCCCAGAAAGGCAAAAAGAAGAAGGGCAACAAGCTCAAGCCAACAGGGAAGGTTTCTAAGAAGAACAAATCTTCTGGAAAATCGAAGCAGACCGGTGTAAAGCCGACGGATAGGTGTCTGCATTGCGGTGCGCTGGGCCACTGGAAGCGGGACTGTCCGAAGCTCAAGGGTGAGCAGGCTCCGTCAGGTAAGGAACTTAATGTTTTAGAACACAGTTTGTTCATCATCTGTATACTCTACTTCTGGATATTGGATTCGGGAGCTAGTACTCACATTTGTGTGTCCACGCAGGGTCTGGGACCAAGTAGAGCGCTTGGGGAGCGGGAGATCGAGGTTAGAGTGGGAAGCGGGGATAGTCTCTCGGCAAGCCACGTCGGATCAAGATCTCTTGTTTTGTTATCTGGGCATGTGTTGCGTTTGTACGATTGTCTTGTACTCCCGAGGGGTTTTAAGAACATCGTCTCCATTCCTGTTTTGAGCAGGAATGGTTATGTATTTAACTTTAATAAAAATACATGCCACATTATGTATCAAAACAAAAATGTTGGCAACGCGACACTGTTTAATGGTTTGTACTATTTAAACACCCAGAACGACGTATCTGTGAATACTGTCACAAACAAACGAAAGTCAGGAATAAATGCGAGGTACCTGTGGCATCTTCGATTAGGGCATACTGGAGAATGCAAGATCCATGAGTTAGAGAAAAACGGGATTTTGAAACCGTTGGGATCAGATCCCTATCCGACTTGTGAGTCGTGCCTCCAAGGTAAAATGACCCGATCACCCTTCACCGGGACATTTAATAGAGCCACGGAAATTCTCGATTTGATTCACACGGACGTTTGCGGGCCATTCAATGTGAAGGCTCGGGGTGACTTCCACTATTTTATTACCTTCACTGATGATCACAGTCGTTACGGACTCGTGTATCTGATGAGGTATAAAGCTGATGCACTTGAAAGGTTCAAGGAGTATAAGGCTTTGGTGGAAAAACAAACGTCGAAACTCATTAAAGCCATTCGATCGGATCGAGGAGGCGAGTACATGAGTATCGAGTTTGACCAGTTCTTGAAGGAGAATGGTATATTATCACATATGACTCCGCCCGGCACGCCACAATTGAATGGCGTGGCCGAACGTAGAAACCGAACTTTATTAGATATGGTTCGTTCTATGTTAAGCTATACAGATTTGCCGATGTCATTGTGGGGATACGCGCTTTTGACAGCGGCTTATACCATAAACCGGTGTCCCTCGAAGTCTGTTAACGGTATTCCGTAGAGATATGGACTTTTACCCAGCTTATCACATATTAGGATTTGGGGTTGCCCGGCCTATGTGAAAAAGTTGGAGGCAGACAAATTGGAGTCTAGGTCTCTGAAAGGTCGTTTCATAGGTTACCCTGAAAACTAATAGGGTACCTATTCTACTTTCACGATGATCAGAGGATCGTTGTGGGCCTACACGCACATTTTCTCGAGGAAGAGTTCATTCGAGATTGTGGCGTTGGCCGAGAGGTCACTCTCGAGGAGCAGTCGACCGAAACTCCCACACAGGATTTGGAATTGGATGGTCCGAACGAACCAGCCAAGCGACGATCTGAAAGGGTGCCTCGCCAACCACAGCGATATGGCATGTCACATGTCGAACAAGGTTATGTTGCGACTAGGGGACTTCTAAGAGAAGATCCCGCTACTTTCGATCAAGCTATATCCGATATTGACTCAACGAGATGGATTGAGGCTATGCGAGCTGAGATGGACTCAATGTACTCTAACAAAGTCTGGACTCTTGTAGACCTACCGAGTGGTTTTAGACCAATCGGCTGTAAATGGATTTACAAGAGGAAGATTGGATCTGACGGACAAGTTGAGACGTACAAGGTCAGGTTGGTTGCCAAGGGCTATAACCAAAAAGAGGGAGTTGACTATGAGGAGACTTTCTCACCTGTAGCCATGATCAAGTCCATCCGGATAATGCTCGCAATAGCTGCGCACTATGATTATGAGATTTGGCAGATGGACGTCAAAACGGCGTTCCTTAATGGATTCCTCAAGGAGGAGATTTATATGGAGCAGCCAAAAGGTTTTGAGTCGCATGCAGATGCTCACAAAGTGTGCAAACTGAATCGGTCCATCGGACTGAAACAGGCCTCTCGTAGTTGGAACCTACGTTTCGATGAAGCAGTTCGGAACTTCGGATTCGAGAAAAACGTAGACGAGCCATGTGTCTACAGAAAGAGTAGTGGGAGTATGGTGTCGTTTCTTGTATTGTACGTGGATGATATCCTTTTGATAGGAAATGACATCGGGATGCTCTCGTCGGTGAAAGCATGGCTTTCAACCGAATTCTCCATGAAAGATCTGGGAGAAGCGACGTATATACTTGGTATTCGCTTGTTCAGGGATCGAGCGAACAGAACGATCGGCTTATCTCAGGCCCTTTACTTAGAGAAAATCCTGAAAAAATTTCAGAATGGATGACTCTAAGAGAGGGTTCTTACCTATGCGACATGGGATCCATTTGTCGAAATCAATGTCACCTCAAAGTGAGGAAGACCGACGAAGGATGAGTGGGATACCCTATGCGTCTGCAGTGGGATGTACGCGATGTTGTGCACACGACCGGACATTGCCTACGCTGTGAGCGTGGTTAGTCGGTTTCAGGCAAACCAGGTGAAGGACACTGGACAGCCGTTAAAAATATCTTTAAGTACCTTAGACGGACTAAAGACTTAACGCTTGTCTATGGAGGAGCGGGACTAGAAGTAGAAGGTTATACCGATTCGGACTTCCAGTCGGACATGGATGACCGAAAATCTACTTCAGGTTTTGTATTCGTGCTCAATAGTGGGGTAGTGTCTTGGAGAAGCTCCAAGCAAAGCACGACTGCCGATTCCACGTGTGAGGCAGAATACATAGTAGCCTCAGAGGCAGCTAAAGAAGCTGTTTGGATTAAAAAGTTCTTGGAGGAACTTACTGTGGTACCAGTTGCGGACAGACCGCTTACACTTTGGTGCGATAATAGCGGTGCAGTCGCGCAAGCAAAGGAACCACGATCTCATAGCAAGTCCAAACATATTGAGAGAAAATATCACGTACTACGTGAGTTCGTTGAAAACGGGATGGTCGCCGTGCAGAAAATTGCCACCGCGGAAAACGTGGCGGACCCACTTACGAAGCCCTTGTCCCAGGCAGTTATGGAACAGCATCTGGACAAGATGGGCCTACGATACCATTGTGACTGGCATTAGGTGCAGCACATGGCATTCGAGTGCAAGTGGGAGGCTGTTAGGGAGTGTGCCCTCGGAATGCCATACGAGGACTAGGAATAGTATAGGGCGCACAATGATGTATGGGTCAATAGACAGTTTTATTGTATATACTGTTAAAATAAAGTAGTGAATATTATTTTCATTATAATAAAGGCATTATTATTTTCGAATTTAAAGTCTGGTTGGCATCTGGCGGTGCGATAAATAAATAACACCCAAATGTTTGAGTTGGACGTCTGATTCTCGTGGGGACGAGGGAGGAGACACCGGACGGTCCTTATCTCAGCATTAAATAAAAAGTCCGTAAGTCTAAGGATTCTAGGTGGGTGACTACATATCCGAATATGACTTATTCATTGACGACCACATAGTATCGGTAGTGTCACCGATTACCTGAGAGGTTGTGGGTCGTGATGGAGATATCGGTGATCGGAGAGATCGCGTATTCGGACATTCGGCTCGTATTCGTCTTGATCACATGACTAGGATGTTGTCAATGATTGAACGAATGACTATAGCAGCCTCAGACCGATAGGGTCACTGACGGATTTGCTTTCGCGATTTCGGTTTGTCGCTAGTTGGCTAGGTCCGCAAGTGTTCGGAAATGGGACACGGGCCAGCGACGAAACGCAACTGACTTTACGGAGGTGATTGCCGGGCTTTGACTGCTATTGGGATTCACTGCCTATATTCGTATAGGTTAACGTCCTATGAGGTAATTGGAGAACGACGATTGTAAAGCCTTCGGCCGAAGCTTGGAAAGCTCGCTCGTATTAGATACGGAGCGGAGTTTAAATAATCGGTTGGGTCTCGATTATAACATAGTGTTAGGTTAGTGAGTTTGACATTTACATGGCTCTCACCTAACCGGGACGCAAGTGAAAGGCGTAAGAGTTATTTAAATGTATACACTATAGTCGGTTCGTCCGAATTTCGATTAGATCAAAATTCGTTCTCAACTGGGATCTGTCCGGTACCGCGGGATTGGCTAGGCGAATACCGGGACTCGCGGATTCCTCCCGTGCCAGTTGAGACGGACCTAGAGAGTCGCGCTTAAAAATGGTAATGAACTTGAACGAAAACGGCGGGCTTTTCTCTGGAACCTAACGAATGGGATTCGTTGAGGTAGTGGCATAGTTGACACGAGGTGTCGATAATTTAGTTAAATTCCGGTGACGGTCACGGGAATAATTAGGACTTGAGATTGTCTTAAGTGCTTAATTAATTAACAAAGGCTCAATTGTGATTAAAATAATTAGATTGGATTTAATTATTTTATTACTTAAAATTGAGGGACTAAATTGAGAAATTATAAACCTCATGGGCTTAAATGAAATATTTGCATGTTGACTTGGTCTTGGACATGTGTATGATTCCTAGCTTGCCACATTGGATGAGGTGGCATGTGAGTCATACTCTTGGCTTTGATGGGAGCATGACAAGTGTTAAAATATAAATCAATAAACATCCTTAGTGGGATTTTACTACAAGCATGGAAATAAAAGTAACATGCATAAGAGAGTTAATAGATAGCTTGCTTCTTGAAGAAAAGAAAAGCACTTGGTCATTTTGCTCTCATCAACCAAAACTAGAGAATTGGAAAAGTGTGTACTTGGTACTTCTTAAAGCAACGGATCGTTCGACGAAGCCCGACGCCCGAAACGAGCTGCGTCTAGCCATCGGGAGCAGTCTCGGAGGTTCGATCAAGGTCATACCGGCGTGACAATCTAGCCCGGAAGCCCCGGGAGCCAGACGAAGTGTTGCGACGTCCATCCGAGGTGCATTCACGTATACCGAAGGTATATTTCGAACCCTACTGATTTGATTTTACGAAAAATACCAAACGACATCGGAATGATTCGAAAGACCCCTCGTTGCGATTGCCGGGAAGTGTAGAATCAATCTGGAAAATTTGGTATTGATTGGAAATCATTTCGGTTGTCAAACTGTCGAAAGACGGCAGACTGCCGCTTTAGTCGAATTGACAATTTCGAACCACTGATTTGAAAGACCCCTCGTTACGATCGTTGGGAAGTGTAGAATCAATCTGGAAAATTTGGTATCGATCAGAAATCGTTTCGGTCGCCAAATAGTCGAAACACTGTCGGCTGCCGCTTTGTTCGAACTAGTTTGGAACGAAATTATTAATTAGACTAAATTTGTAATAAATTCGAATTTAGGAAATTCGAATTAGACGTGGTCTCCTGAGGCTCAGGGCAGTATCTTGAGCCCTCGGGAGAAGCCGAAGGGCGCTAGGTCGAATTTAGATGTTGAAAATCGAAAATTCGGCACCCTACGCCGCTCGGTTCAAAACGCGCTTCCGCTATCGCCACGTTGAGCTGTTCGGGGGCCGGCGTCGATTAATCGGGCCTACCCCAACAAAATCCTTAGCAGGGGGCCACCGTCTTCGTCTTTTCTCTTATAACACCAGGTGTCGCACGTCGGGCACTTATCAGCCGGCTCGTAATCTCCCCTATAAAGTATGTAGTTGTTTAGACAAGCGCGTGTTCTTTCGTACTGTAAATTCAATGGGCACACTAGCTTCTTTGCATCGTAGGTCGACGTCGGAAGCTCACTGCCATCTGGAAGCATATCTGCTAGTATTTCTAAGAGTGTTGAGGGACACTTGTCTAAAATACCAAATTTAGCCGTAACGTTCAACAGCTTGAAGACAGCAGACAACTTTCTATACTTTGAGCACGCAGTGTACGAAGGGATATTGTTGTCCCTAACAAGGCTGTCAAATATGGGAGGACATTCTTCAAAATCCTCTTGGACATCAGGCAACATGTCCCGATACGATCATTATCGACGTCCGAAGAACCTTCAGCTACGACATCACCCTCCAAATCTAGTGGCACTCTTGTACTAGTTCCGACACCCGCAGAACTAGCTTCATCGATGATGGCTTCACCGTGCCATATCCAATTTGTATACCCAGGTTTAAAACCGGCTATTAGCAATGTTTCTTCACAACATCACTTATTCCACCAGTTCATGTTATTGCAATTACGACTCGGGCACGAAATCTTCGATTGCCTTTTTTCCTACGATTCTGTTCCGCACATCTCGTAAATTCCTCACCACCCTTCGCATACTCAACCGTTGATTGCAAACTATACATCCAACCCCGATCCATCCAATAGCCTAAACTATACAAATAAATATTTACATATAAGTCGCCCAAATTGCCCAAATCCTCCAAATTTTTGACCCAAAACCTACGTTTGCAAAATATGAGCTCAATATCAACCTCAAATCGAATATAACAAGGGTCTAGTAAAATATATGCCCGTAATACCCAAAAGATTTCAAGTCATTATTTGCTAAATTACAATGAGGAAAATGGTTAGGAGAGCCGTGTTGTCGTAGCTCGGAAACGTCGGAAAAGAGTCGATGTCACCGAAAAATGTCGCTGATGAAGGTGAGGTCGCGACCAAATTTCGACCCAAAATTCCTAATGTCCAAGCTTTACACAAATACCTAATTTTCGAAAAGATAAAGATCAATATCAACCTTAAATCAAATATAACACAGGAATAAGCTACGAAATCGCATAAATCATGCTCAAAAATCTCGAAAATTCGAAACCCCAATTTTCCCAAAAATACCAATTTTGAAAATTGCAAGCCGTATATCGCGAAATACAAAGAGGGTAATTGCTAAATGGAGTTCTTACCGTGTTCTCCAGCCTTGGATACATCGGAAAACCTTCAAATTCGCTAGAAAATCGCCAAAGCCGCGGCAAAATTCGAACCGAAAATCCCAAGTGTACAAACTCTAACCAAAAGCCTAATTTTCGCAAAGGTCAACATCAATAAACACCTTTAATCAAATATAACACAAGAATAAGCTAATCGCATAAAGCAAGCTCAAAATTACGAAAATTCGAAACCCTAAATTTTGCCAAAATACAAATTTCTAAAATTGCAAGCCGTATATCGTGAAATATATAGAGGGGAATTGCGAAATGGACCTCTTACCATCTTCTCCAAGCTCAGCCAGGTCGGAAAACGATCGAAATCGCGGAAAATTGCCCAAAAGCCGCGCCTCAAGTTTCTTTTTCCGTCGTTCGAAGTGTGAGTGAGGAAGAATGTGGGTTTTGTAAAGAACTCATGGGCGCCGGTTGTCACGAAAAAATACCGTAACGTCGCCCATGACATATATATTTTAATTGTTTTTATAAATCATGGGCGACGGTTGTTCCGAAAGCAAACGTCGCCCAAAGTAAATAAAATATCTTTTGTAAAAAATTTATATATTGGGGTGACGGTATTAATTTCGTCAAACAACCATCGTCCATACTAAAAAAGAAGTTATGAAAAAAAATTAAAGAGTGGCCGACAGATGTTGAGTTCTTAACCGTCGCCCACTAAAATCACAGGCGACAGTTTGTATGAAACAACCGTCGCCTATGCTCATCGAAACTTAAATGAAATTACATTAATGCCACCGCGTCTATTATAAGCGACGGATTTTGTACAACAGTCGCCTATAGTGTCGTGGCCTATTCATCATTTTCTACTAGTGTTACTTAGCTTGGCTAATCTAGTTAAGCTCATCACACTATAATTTGGGCCAAACTTTTTAGATACAAAAATGGAAGGAATTGGGCCATAACCTCATCGGCCCATTGAGGTTTCTAAAGTCCCCAGAGCCCAAAAATAAAACTACTGGCCCTTATCGCTACTCGACCGAAGTCGGACTTTGGCATCACCGGAGTTAGAACCCGGATCCGTCGAACATCACAGTCCCTGTAAAAGTATTACATAGTATAACGCACGATAAGGGGCAGCTTGTTTTGAGCTCTCAGCCACTCTATTATAGTTATAGGTATCGCTGAAATTCTGTTCAAACGTCTAACGTATTTTACACGGGTAAAGACCACTAGATCTATGCCACCTACACAAAGTACACCCTATAACTCACTTCCAAGCAAGAAGTTATAATCCGCGGGGGGAGAACGGCTACGATTTCTCTCCACGACGATGCACTACGCCAGACCGCTCGCAACGAGACGGTGTTTCAACCATGCGAGCGCTTGGTTTGCAAACTCGAATGGAGAGCGCTCATGCTATGACATTCGAGTGACTCGGTTATCTGCACAACCAAGATCATTTCGGGTTCGTTTATGTCGTTTCTTAAAATCAAGCCTGGCTCTGATACCACTGTTGGGGAACCCCGGGTGCCACGAAATCGAATCCCAGGCGCAGCGAAAGTTTAAAATTTTTCTCGAAATCCCCGTAAGGAGCCCCAGATCGCTTGATTATTTAAAAAAATACGCATAACACGTAATAAGGGTTTTTGAAGCTTACCCTCGTCGCGAAGATCCCGAGCTCTCGCTCTGCCGTCCCGGTTATCTCGTCCGCTACGAGCAACGTCGTGACCTCTCCGAGCTCCAGCGCCTTGGCAAGATTGTCACGCCAACGCCGAGACGTATGCAAATCCAACCCCCTTCCAATGATGGCTAGAGAGGGGGAAGATGTTTTATAAGATATGTGTTTGTGTTTGTATTTGTGTGTTTAATTTACTAAAAACTCAAACACACTTAAGTTTTTCTCAAAGAACAAACTCATATGGTCTCAACTCTCTCTAAACTCAAAGTTAGAGTGAGAAATAAGCTAGATTCAATCATTGACGAAATTAGCAAGTCCTTAACTTAAAATCAAATTTTCCACCATGAAAATGACTTGAAGTTTGATAAAATTGAACCATGTCCTACATGACTCAATTTTTTTATTCCCTTGTTTTTAAATCATCAGATGACTAGATATTGTCCCACAAATCTAACAAAAAACCAATGGACGAATTTGGACTTGATCTGAACAAGTTTTGACCAAAAACTGTCGGTTCACGGCCTCGTGCATAGTCCTTCACGGCCGTGACGAGCTCTTAGCTCACTTCGGCCGGCCTCCATGTCATGGGACAAGGCCTTCGGGGCCGTGACAGTGTTGGGGCACAAAATGAGCTCACTGATGTGCTTCATGGCCTAGGACAGTACCATTCGCGGTCGTGACACGTTCGGTAGGTTTGCGGCAGTTCGGTGTTTCATGCAGATCAAGGTGTAAACAATGTCAGATTGACGTGAAATTTTAACAACAGAAAGAAGACTCACCAGTTTCGATTCTGACCGAAGGGATTCTTTATCCATGGTCTATATTGGGAGATTAATTTTTGAATCTGCTGCTACTTTTCAGGCGGGCTTCACAGCCGTGACGAGCCTTGCTCGTGGCTGTGAACCCTATTTCGCTTCATTCTTAATTGCTTCGTTTCTGGAATCTAAGCCCATGTAAATATAGTTTCTAGAACTTTATTTGACATTTCAGTAACGACTCCAAGCTCGTTAAATAATAACACATCTCACTTTATTAGATACTCTCACTGATCCTTTTTAAGCGCGACTCTCTTGGTTCGTCTCAACCCTGCAAGGGAGGAATCCAAGAATGGTAAGCACCTAGCCAATCCAGTGGTACGGAATAGATCCTGTGTTGAGTATGATCTTCGATCTACGAACAGACTATAGATTATTGTCGTACGTATAGACCCTTCACTTATGTTCCAGTCGAGTGAGAGCCATGGTAATGTCAAACTCACTAACCCGACACCATGTCTAATTCTTGATGACAAAATTATTAAACTACACTCCACATCGCTCGTGTGTTAGTTTTTATACTTTGCAAAGATTCTGTAATTCCTCGTCCCCGAATATGCATAGGACCTATACCTCAATTACTTGCGAGGTTGTGAATCCCTCACGACTGTCAACGCCCAGCAGTTGCACTTCATTGTCAAGACCGCATGACGCCGCTGACCCATGTTCAACCTGGAACAAGGCGGGCTAGCAAACTAGTGACAAGTCAGGATCCCAAAGCCAACTCTGTCAATGACCATTCGGTGTAAGGTCCACACACACTACTATAGTCAATGGATCAATCATTGACATGCTGCGAGTAATTAGCCATGTGATCGTCGATTATGAGTCGTGTCCAAATATAAGTTAATCCCCGGTTCAAGTCATATCAATGCTATGACCTTCCACTTCCCAAATGAATGGTTGGCACAACCATTTTAGAGTAATCAACAAATAAGTCATGATCGACATTCAGTCACCCTACTGAAGTCTAATACTTATTGACGAATTTTAATACCCAAGAATAATAGCTCACTGGTTTCCATGAGAATCGGTGACTGTCAAGACTCGGCTTCAACTTGCCTATTCTAGCATTTTCCTACGTGCCTACCGCGTAATTGGTAGGTAATGAAAAGTGCGCATAATTTTTTCTTTTCCATTTATATAATGGAATCACTGTATATACACGTCAAAAAAATACATGTCGAATGCTAAATCTCGAAACATGTCCTAACTACACGGTGAAGGTGTGTTGGCATAGCAAAAGACTCCTATGCACCAGGCCGCACAGGTCGTCATCCATACACACACGTCCACCCCAAAAGCAGCGTGAAGCTTCAAAAGGTCGGCCTTCCCTTTGAAATGCGATCACGTACCGTGGTCGCTGGTACCTACAACACATAACATAAAGAACTGAGCCACCGAGGCTCAGTAAGCAGAAATCATGCATGTATGCACGTGTCCCTTCCCCGCAAAGGCAGTCCACGCCGATGCATAAGACCACTACGCAAAGGCGATCTGCGCCGATGCACATCGTACCACGTACTAACGTACTCAGGGCCCTCGGCTAATCTCCCTATGCACCACAATGAGCTCACGCCCTCTCAGGGATCAATACGACAGCGGTCCACGCCGGATGGCCCCTAGGAAGCACATCGTTCCACTAGGTCGCCATATGTACCCGGTCGTCCCCGATTGTCCGGCGGTCGCTCACGCTGGTAGCCTACGCTGAGGTTGCCCACACCAGGGTTCCACCTTGTGTCGCTTATACCCTCAGGTCGTACCCTCCAGGTCGCACCTTACCGCCACGGGCCATGCCCAAATCGTATCCATGATACATTCACATATATTCATTTACATAATATTACGACGACGCTAAACGCCGCCCTTGTAGCATAGGAGACAGCCCTAGACTCAACTGTGAGTCGACATCACATGCCCATATCGGCAATGTATAAATCGCTCTCATGAGATACGTTTTATGCATACTCCGCTCCTATATCCCTCCCATATGTAAGCGTCATGCATATGAACATGAAATGCATCTAATGCCAAGTATACATACCATGGAAATACGCATCAGATAATTCACGAAGTCACGTAATCACGTAGGCACGTAATCACATTAATCTGAGCACACACAAGCAAGTTATGTGTTGTAGTTGGATTTCTACTTACCTGTCGTTCATCGACTAAAGCTACTGTCCCGTCGAATTTCCTAAGTCCAAACCTTAGGCATAAAATATTAAGGTGAGCATCCCAATTTAATTTAGTTACTTACTTAAGGACTTTAAAATTCCTAAGGGTTGCTCTATTATATTAGTATTATTTTTAAGGACTATTTAATTAAGGAGTCCTTCAATTATTTTTCCTAAGCTATAAACACACTCTAAGGATCCTAGTTGGATTCGCGACCCCCATGACTCGCGAAGTGCGTGAACCTCGTGAAGTGTTAGACCCGTGAAATCTAGCTAAAATTGGTTAAGTTTGGTCCGCGAATTGTATCTTAAGGAGTTATGGAATTCACCAATTTTATTACGTGGCTTAGAGTATTTTATTACCTCAACTCGCCATCTTTCAATTCGCCATCCTCCCGAGCTTGCCTCATAGTTCGCAAGGCTCTCAAATTCACGAAGTGTGGTTCACAACTTATTAGCTCCGTTGCTCATGGATTCGCAAAACTCCACCCTCACTTTGCAAAGTAGGTTGCGGCTTCTTAACTTCGCGGCTTCTTGGATTCGCGAATTGTTACATAGATTCGCCAATTTTTTTGCTCGGCCCGTGAAACGCGCACAAGTTCGTGAAATGGCCGAGTTCGCCAACCATCATAGATTCGCAACTCCGCGGGTTTACCGACCTTGATTCGCGATCTTCCATTCGCAGAACACCACTTCGCGGACTGGTTCGCGACACGTAGAACCCCAAAGTCCCCAACTCGCAAAACTCCATGCAAGCTACCTAGTTCGCGAAACGAGTTCGCGATCCATTCCCTAGTTCGCGAACTTTGTCATTTACGGGTCCAACCTCGCTAAACCCTTTCTAATTTGCGAAATGCTATCTTTAAATATCAAAGAGGTTATTCTTTTCCAGAATCGGTTGAAGGTCAATTCGAACATCTTAAAGCCCCACAATGTTAAAGTCCGAGTTGAATTCAAAAACACGCCTATCCTAAAGTCGTTCTTCGTGTCTAATACTCCCTAAGAAGTGTTAATAAAATCGTTGAAACCTCTGAGCTATGGTTCGGCATACCTTCAAGCCCTAAAATCGCATAACCCCTAATGTGTAATACTTATTTTCGTGTTTAAACCCCTAAGGTACCGAAATACTTAAACGAGGATACGAAAATTAGGGTAAAGACTTGTACCTAGTTGAATGCTTGGGTGATTTTCTATTCGGCTTCTTCTCCCTCGTTGGTTAAGCTTTTGTGAGTTCCTTGCTAATGGAGTTCGTGGACTTCAAATGGGTTTTAGATGATGGTTTATTTTTATGTGGTGCTGATGGGACTCAAGGGACGAAATATCCCTTAATTTAAGGAGAGTTTGTCTCAAAATTATTTCTAATGTGGGTCTTCTATTTCCATACCTAGCCCAATTAGTCCTTTTAATTATTTTTGGGCTTCAACCTCTAAGCTTAGCCCATTAAGATTTATGTCTATGACTCACACCTTAGCTTTGGCCTAATATTAGACTTTCGGTCCATTAGTGTCCCTAGCCCACTTCTAGTCTCAATTCTAGCTTTATTTTATAGCCCATATTTTCCTTTGTCTAATTTTCGAAATCCCTAATTAAATAGAAAGTTGCACGGCACAAATTAAATGAACACATAAGTCGCACGAGCACCAAAAATTCATGCACGGAATTCACGTAATTGCATTCAACATTCATGCTAATGTATTGGCCCTAATGCTTACGAGGATTCGGGTGCTACAGTGACTAAACTCGTATATATGGGATTTATTTATTTCCATGTCTCAACGGAGCCTAGTAAGACTGTATAGGTAAATAAATAATATGCCTTTCGTAAATTCCATAATTAAATATTTGAATACAATATCCAAATATAAAAGTGTGAATAAGAGGTTCATGTTTATGTCTTATTCATTACATCCTTGAGTGACATACCAACGGTATATCCCCAACACCAACACCTCATACGGCTACCTCGTCCGAAGCTACAGAATCTGACGGGGAGGTTTACTTGGTCAGACGGGTTCCCCAACCTCAACTCCCATCCACTGAGCCCGTTGACACAGCTGTCATCACTACTTCAGACACGACGATGATTATCACGCCACGTGCTGAGGACATTCCTTCACTTAATCTTGAGCCACACACGCCTCACTCACGTCAACTGAGGCCGAGATTCAAGCTAGGATCACACCGGCCCAGAGCCTCATGTGTCTGACTCGCAGATTCAATCTGAATCTGCCATAACATCCATAGATGTCGAAACGTCGCAACTTCAAGTGACGACAAGCCAACCCAGTGAGATGGTGTTTGTAACGACCCTCAATTTTAAAGTAAAAATGTTAGCGGATTTCCCGCAGCGAAAATCGCGGAAGAGCCAATTAATAAAAATTTTCCACGTGAAATACAATATACTACAGCGGATAAAAATATCATGCATGCGCACACGGTTCACACACGTCATATCTTACGTTCACACTCAATTCGAGTTTATTGACACAGAAAACACACCAAAACTGCTACACAGGTCACACCAATGTACCGCCTTTCCCTCAAAAGACCATGGAGCATCGCCACCAGCCGCGTTAGTTTTGACATGTTTCCACGTCGGGCTCGTCAGTACCTACAACACGTAAACTGAGCTCCTCGCCTAGTAGATGCAATAATGCATTATGTAATTGTGCACTCAATCCCAAACCCGGTATCTCACATGTAATGCACGCTCTTTCTTTTCTCAGGCTAATCTCCCATTTTAACAAATTAGGGGCCTAGGTTAGACTCGACATCTCGCATGCCAATCACAATAACGGTAGCCTACTCTGTAAGTTCACGCCAGGTCGCTTCTTCCGTATAATGTATAAGACGATCGTACCTCGGGAAGTTCACGCCCGAGTAGCAAAGCGTTCGCATTTGTCTAGTTGACAGAATGCTCACACACTGTCAGCCATCAGGTGTCATATTGAGTACTAACCTCGAATCTTCAACGAGTCACCTATCACAAAACCGCCATCTACCCCCACTTATCAAAGCGTTACCGTCTCCAATACGGTACACACGATATCAGTTCATCACCAATCCACACGGTCTGAACTTCCCTCGTTCTAGTGAAGTGCACATGACAAATAAATGCATGATATATGTAATTTATTTAATTCACATAAAAGTATTCACATATTTCACATAAAACACTCAAGCATGAAAACACATAAAAGCACATATTGTTTACGTGTCGTAGGTGAATATTTCACCTACCTGTCGTCCTGAATTTCGTAAGTGATAATTCCTTAATACCTTGGACCTCTGGACAGAAAACGATAGTTACGTCAGTACAAAACACGCTCTTGGACGAACTACAATAAATGACTTTATTTCGAATTGTCACTAATTCATAAATATACAGGTTTCGAAAATCCTAAATACTAAATCCGACTTGCGACGAACAATTTTGTTAAAATATATTTTGCACATTAAAAATCATTTAACCCAAGAATTTATTATTAAAGTCCCGGAAATTTAAAAAATAAAACAAGAAAATTATTTAAAATGCCCGAAAATTCGGCCGTAACGAAAACGCCAAAAAATCTTTTTCGAAAATAGTGCATGTCGAAAATATTTTTCCCAAAGTTTTACAATTTGGCAAAACAGAAAATTTCGAAAATATTTCTTGACCCAAAAATTTATTTTTCACTCCAAGATTTTTAAGCACGTCGAAAACCTTCTTTTCCCAAAACTTTCAAAAGTCAAACTTTAATTTCCAAAAATATTTACACCCAACGTAAATCTCGCATGACCAAAACGCTCACACGCCTAAAACCAACTTCTACCATTCCAACACATGTTCAAAACCTCAGAACACCCAAAAATATCACAAGGTCAAAAATCTCATTTATCAACAATTAATTTTCTTCCTTTCATACCCATACTTCGAAAACTCGAGTCAATGCAAGTACGTCTCAAAAAAAATAACTCATGTAATTCGCATAGGGTACATGCAATAACCAGTTATGAGAACACCTTGAGAAACTCATATATTTCACATATCACAAGACATCACCTAAACAACATTTAAACTCTACTACACGCATGCAAACTAAGTTATTGTATTGAAAGGGTTATTTTCATTTTCAAATGCACACATCAATATTCGCCTCCAAGCACCTATTACATGCAATTCACAAATTTATTTTCGTATTGATGGTAGAATCTATATTTTCGAAAGCATATGAAACCTACACATAAAAGGATTTACGTATCGTAGGTGAAATTGCCACCTACCTTTCCTCCAAGCTTGATCTTGCTAAGCTAGATTCCTAAGCTCCCCTTGATTATCACACGTTCTCCATGGAAATATTCTCTATTCTTCTTTCTCTTTAAATGATGTAAGTGTATTTGGAGAATCTTTTCTTCTTAGTGTAGATAATATAGAAATCTAGTTTGGTGATAAGGCTTGAAATTTTCTATAGATGGTAACGTGAGATTTCCCTCCCTCCTTTTTTTTCTTTTCGTTAATATAATGAGTGGATGTACTTTTCTTTGTTGGCAAGATGTAAATCAAGCTATGAAAGATTCATTGTGTTTGTATTTACTTGGAATGGATGCTTAAGGTGGGTTTGAGTTCCTATCATGTTGTTATGTTTATTATTTTAAGTGTTAATTTAGTTATGTTTCGATGGTGGTGAGAGTTAGACAAGTAGACACAACTCATTTCCTCTTTTATTATTCAAGCAATTTGTCTCTCATGCACATTGTAGATCACAACTCATTTCTTCTTTTCTCACGTTGGCCCCCTTGATTTGTTATTTAAATGTGTGCCTTATATCAAATGGTTGTTCTTAGATTATGACAATTGGGTGACAAGGCACCACATGGCCTTACTAATCAAATTGAAATTGCTCTTTGATTCTCATTATTTTACTACTATACTAAACATGGTTCATAACCTAACCAACATGGTCTTACTTATACACATTGTAATATTCTCTTTTGATTCTCATTATTACTACTAAGAGACATACCACTAACACGGGTTACTAAGAAATTTGTAACCTTCCCATCATTTACTTAATAATATCAATTATAATTAATCATGACTTGACGCTTTTTACTTACCTAAAATTCATTCGGGCCATTGGCCCATTTTAGGTTTTATTCTGTTGGGGTTTTGGTAGTAGATCAACCCTTTACACTTAAATTTTATTTTGACTTGTTCGAAATAATATTAGTTATTGAGTCTTTTATTGGACATATTTACTCCATTGATTAATTTAATTTATTATTATTTTTTTTAAACTTTTATAATTTATATTTTTCATCCAAGATGTTAGATTAATATTTCGAAACTTCTATGTTAAACATTTACTCTGCTAAATTACATCAAAACCTCGTATTTAATTTTACGGGAATTACAATGTTCACTCATGGATTGTCAACAGGCGACATCAGTCGACCCTATAGGCGGCGCAACAGTGATCTTCGCTGATGGTGCGACATTGGAACGGCAGACCGACCCCACTACGGAGGTGTTCCAACCGTTCGTGACGGAGGACAAACTCAATGTAAACCCTCTATACTGCACTCGCTTCTTTTAAAGAACGTATTATGGAGAGAGTCCATGCAGCCATCGAGACGTCCCGACGTGACACTGGGAACGCACCCGTCTTCGAGGCAACAACGTCCGAACACATCCCTACGACCTCACATCTAAACCTCACACCCACACACCCACTCTCAGATATACACCCATCCAATTACCAATCCTCATCAATCCCTACAACATACCCATCAGCGAGCTTCACAACATTCTTGTAGCCTGTCTGTTCTCCATTCCCAATCGGACGGAACAAAGAAGAAAATCTTTTTCGACGTCTGGTTGACCACCCTGAGCTACCAACTCAGACTGCCACAATGAACGCCTCAAAAGAAGACATGACGCCCTGACGATCAGGATCGCCCTAAGGAGGAGAACCGGCATAGAATTTCTACGAGTGGCCAAGGCCGAGGAGGACGAGGCTCGACTCAGACAAGAAAGACAATTGGAGCCGTTGGAACCTCATCAAACCCACCACCACCGCCACCACAAACAACCCAACCCATAGCCCACTCACAAATTCAAACCACTACCACGCCCCGCATCCAAACTCAAACCACAACCTAAACACCCACATAAGAACACCTCCACCACACCTCACAAAACGACGATTACAAGCTCGATGCTTCCACAAGAAGAAGCAGATGTCCTCTTATCCTTAGCTGAAATAGAAGCACCTTCAAGCTCAACCGCTCCGAACGAGTTGGGGACATCAACGCGTGAAGTTAATCCACAAGAAATCCTCGATAAATACATCATCGATTAACAGTGGATGACTCACCATCTACTCGATACAATAGCAAAATCCAGGCTCGCAGACGTTCGCCATTTCCTGCGCCAAGCTTCAGTCGACCTAGTAGTCATCGAAGACGAAGAACTTCGAGAAAGCGAGTACTACAATTTAGATCCTCCACGGCTTCTAGAGTTGATTGCACACCGAGCGCACACCACTCCAACATTGACTAAAGGGATCGTTCGAATTGACTTACCGTGGTAGAATGTACAAATACATGCCCCATTCCTCGAAGAAGCTCGAACGCAAATTTGGAGGTCACCGGACAAAATCAAGAAGGTGAATAAGTTCAAGCTCAGAGGCATATCACATTGGGATCAGCAAAGACGAATGGAACATCTGTACATGCTGACCTACTTTGGTCCAGATCGGAGACTTGAAATTCCTAAATACCAGCTGAGGAATCACTTCAAGAGTATTTCACCAATTTTCCAGCTGCTAGGAGTTTCACATACTATTGGTCGGTTCCCAACACCAATCTACACAATCGAGCGGATGAATAGGACTCGAGACGAGCTGAATGAGAGCGACCTACCTTTCCTTCCAGCTGACGAGGTCTACCATCTTTACCAAATGTATGTGGAAAAGATCTAGGACCCTAAAGGATACATCAAGAAGGAAGGGTTCGAGGGACTCAAAAGGTTCATGGTGCGCCAAGTCAATTATTATGCCGCACACGATCTTCAGATGACTTTAGAAAGCAATATGAAGAAGGTCAACATGACACCTCCGCACATGAAAGGTTCTAAGGTCGAAGGGCTTCCCGCTAATCACATTTTCGTACACCCAATATTGGCCATCACCTACCACAACCCAGTTGCTGAAACTATTCGGTTATGCTAACTGAGGTCAGCAAATTCTGTTGGGAATCCCCGAGTGTCCCTATATCCACGTTCCTGAACGGCGGAATTTTAAAATTCTACGGGGTTCCCTGCCTATCCAAGATCGACGGTTACAAACACGAGAAAGTAATAACGCGAATGATGGATCAGCCACGATACCTCATTGAAACCACTTGATGATGGCTAGCTCCGAACCCATCGAATCCCCGAGGCGTAGTGCCCCTCTCCTACACCAAAAGCACACGAACGAGACTCCTTTGTAGCGACCCTAGCCATCGCTACCATTTCTAGCCTTGTCTTACGTGCCTAACTACGTATTTAGTTAGACGAAACACGAAAATGCGGAATAAATTTTTCCTTTTTCGTAAAGGAGCTCATGTCCTGTACAAGTCAAAAGAATACATCATCATGACAAAACAATGCTTCCAAACTTTCTAATTACATTCGAGTCCTATCTACACGTGTCGTGTATACTTGTGCAGCAAAAGATCCTATGCGCCCGGCCTCACAGGTCGTCATCCACGTACACACCACCCCCAAAAGACGCTCGGAAGCTCCAAAAGTATGTCTTGCCGGCTAGGCGATCACGTACCATGATCCGAAGGACCTACAACACATAAAACGTGGGATGAGCTTATATAGCTCAGTAAGTGAGACTTATGCATGCAGTGCCTGTGTCATGAATCGCATAAGCATATGCGCCAATGCTCACTAATTCCTCACAAAATCATGTCATGTCATGTCATGTCTTGTCTTGTCTTGTTTTGTCTTGTAGGGTCCCTCATACACGTCTTGTCTTGCATGTGTCTTATCTTGTAGGGCCCTCGGCTAATCCTTACTACGAGGGCATTCACCCGATTTACACGTCTTGTCTTGCACGTGTATTGTTTGGTAAGTAAATTTATGTTAGTAACTATTTGTCGCGCCCCGGCGATCATGCATACCTCACGTCATGTCATGTCATTTAAACTCTCGTGAGACTCGTGTATGCCGTGAAATGCATGTATGAAATGCGAAATGACTTGCCGTGCCATGTCTTGTAGGGGATGCCATGTCATGAAATGGGTAATTCATGTCATGTAATAAATCACATAGTCACATAGAAGCATGTAATCACATAAATAATGCGCACATAATTTTTAAGTGTTGTAATTGAAGAATCCCACTTACCTGTCGTCCGTAGATTGTTAGTGTGTGATCCTGCGAAATTATTAGTCCCTATTTCAAGCATAAAGTTCTATCGTCAGTGTACCGTCTAATTTCTTGAATTTCTTAAAAAAACGCTTAGCTAATGGATAGATATCGAAATTTGCTAAGTCCAATTAACTCGTGAAGGTTCTTAGTTCGTGAAATTCATGGCATGGCTCGTATTTCGTGACTTGCTAATAATTCGTAAAGTAGAATTCGTGAAAGCCCGTGTTTTGTGAATCTGCCCAGGGAATTTCCTGCGGTTCGTCCTTTAACATAGATATCATAGTATTAGTGTCATGCCTTTATTAAATCAAACTAAACTATTTTAACTATACTAATTTGCTAGAAATTCCTCAATCGCTTGATTATAGCCCAAGCTAAGTTAGTACTTAGTCTATTTTATATCTCTTGACTTGATATTTTATTTAGACTTGTCCTAAAATTACTAAGTATGGTCGATGTCGGGTCAATCCTATCGTAAAATATTCTCGGCGAAAGTTAATTATTACCAAGATTAGATTCGCCCAACTAACTTGACTAAATTTCAAATCGATCGATCCATAGCACGGCGAATCTCATGCACTTGGGGTCGTTTCGATCGAAACTCCCAAATCGTCCCCATTCATTCCTGCCTTGAATTGCCGATTACAAAAATAATTGCTTAGTTTCGATTGATTCCAGGTTTCGCCCGACACGAGTTTCGCCGAGATTTCCATCGTCCGAAACTGCTCATCCAATCCCACTTTCGATCAATTTTCAATTCAATCGACCAATTCTTTGTTTGTTAATCGTTAGTTTCGCCCGAAAGTGCATGCGTTATAGGAGTTTCGCCGCGTTATCTCGTCAGCATGACGTCACTACAGTTTTGCTCGAAACTCTCAACAATCTCCTACTTTCGATTGATTATGGGGTTTCGCCGTGTTTCGACGTCAGCATGCCATCATCTTGGTTTCGCTCGAAACTTGCATGGCAATGAATTATTTTTGGTCGATTAAGAGGCTTCACCCGAAACTAGTTTCGGTCGATTGTGAGGATGGGGATGGGTTTCGCCGCTATCTCTCATGCATTAACATGGGTTTCGATCGAAACCCATAAAGTTACTTAATTTGCTAGCATAGAAATTGATTTGGTCGAAGCTCAATTTTATTTTAACCACATTCGGTCGAAAGTCCAAGTGTTCATCTTACGTTAAGGTAATAAACCCTATACCTTTTGATTTCAAAATCACTAAGTTTATCTAAGTCCCTAAATCATCCGAAAGCTTTAAATCTTCAAATGTTCAATCCACTCGAAATTTAATTCTGTCACTCATTCTACCCGAACCTAAAGTCATCTAAGGTTTCATTGACTTTTAAAGAAACATTTAAATGCCGAACAATGCCCCTAACTAGGGTTTTCACGTCAATCTTACACCTTGGTTCCACCATTTTTCATTAATTCTCGGAATTTCGATGTTTAACAATCTAAGCTAGTACGAATTTTGCTGAGACCATAAGGGATATTTACTTACCAACTCGAAAACCTTAAACTACTTGGAGTGTTCTTGGGTTAAGGTCTTCGCATCTCCTTCTCCTTTCTTTTTTTTCTTCACGTCGAAAGCTTCTTAAATGGAGGGTTTTGTAAATTGTAAAGGTTCGCTGGTTTCTCCTTCTTTTTGATGGGTTTGAACAGAAAGTAGATACTTTAACAATTGTGTAGGTGATGGGACTTTTCTAGGCGTGGGTTTCCCATGGTTCAAGGAAACCTTGTCTCCCCTTATTCTAATATGTTTGGGCCAAGACTAATTATTTAATTGGGCCATCTTATTTCATTACTTTATTGAATTTCTATTAAGTTGGACCAATCCTTACTTTGGGCCAATTGTATTGATTTAGTTGGGCTCCATAATTAAGTTTACCTAAATTTAATTGGGTTGGCCATGATCGTTTGGGTCTAATAGTAATTCTATCAATTCGAAGACTTACAATGTTATAAACTTTATACGAGATTATTTCTAAGTCCTAATAACATCTCTGAGGTCGTAACGCACGTAAAGCACCTTTATCATGTAGCACATGATCATATACTTAATGTGCATAAAATTCACCTAAAACCTCCTACGCCCATAATTAACGCATGAATTTAATAAAATCACGTAAGCACGAAATTAACGTGCAATTATTCACAAAATCACCTAGGCACATAGTTCCATGCACGGAATTCATGACATGATGCGGACATGTATTTTATCCCTGAAGTTCGTGTAGGTCACATAAAACACATACTAAACATGCAAATTCATGCAGTTGCGTAATCGCTAGATTCGTGGACCACATAGGCATAGAATATGCACACAAGATTTGTTGGCCATACTAGCTTTCGGGGACCTGGGCATTACATCCTCCTCCCCTTAAAAGAATTTCGCCCCCGAAATTCCGTTTCAGGATAGCGACGGGTGGGGAGTTGAGTCAGCTTAGTTAGGTGGACTAACCACCTAACTGCCCGTAAAGAAGTTCCTACTTCTCGAATTCCTGCTATTGAAGATCTAGTTCTAAGTCTTTCTTAAATCAACATTTCGAACGGCGTTCGCAGAAGGTCTTACACAGCTCACTGATAGTAACTTAGGTTATTCAGTGAATAGGTATTTCCATGTTGACCTATTCTAGTGGATCGTGTTCAGGCAATGAATTGGGGGTCACGAATATCCACCACGCTTTCACTGCGTTATTATTGTATGTAATTCTTGGCATGGATGGAGGGATTTAGGGCATCGAGTCATACCCCAGTTTTTCGTTGGGCTCAGATTTGTCGTACTGAAGGGAGTTTGAACATGGCTTCATCGTCCTATTTCAGAAGAAGACATTCGATAGAGAATGGATATGGTTCTGACCAGTTCGGGTCAAAACTTCATGGGAACTGGTCGCGTTATATTCACGCTCGGGTTTAACTAGGGGAATCCCGAATCTTGTCATGAAATTATTGGAGCAAAAAGGGGTGCATGGTTTCATGTTTCTATTGTAGTGCAGGTCGGGTTTGAGGAATAGAAGGGGTACCTGCCGCATGGGACGGGTCGTCCTCGGCTTCCCTAGCCGTCAGTGTGTATACTCGGGCGGTCGCCATTGGTGGTCTTGCCTGACTCACCGTCTGGCTTCCGGATGGGTTCTCCGGACATGCGCTCGAGTGGCCGATCTTGCCGCATTTGTAACAGGTCGCATTTTGTGAGTAGCAGATGCCCGAATGTCGCCTTCCACATCTTGGGCATGGCGGTATGGTGGGTTGAAAAGGTTGGGGTCTGCCCTGATTTATGTTGGGCTGTTGGGGTGATTCAGGCCTGTTTTGAAATTGAGGCTTTGGGTTCTTGGCAACAAACTGTTTCTTTGGGTTGCCTCCATCTCCCTTGAGTTCTTGCACGAACTTCCTTTTCGCCTCATGAGCTCGTGCGATCCTCATTTCGGCTTGTTCAGCCACCATAGCGCGTTCAGCGACTTGAGCGTAAGTAGCCCCTTGAAGTACGGCCATGCTAACGTCACGGTATAGCTCTGGCTTCAGGCATTCTAGGAAACGTTCAATCTTTAGTGAGTCGGTGCTCACCATATGGGCTGCAAACCGGGAGAGTTGCTCGAATTTTCGAATGTACTCCGCCACCGTCATCGTCCCTTGGCAGAGGTTGATGAATTCGTTCATCTTTTGAGCACGGATTGGAGCAGTGTAGTACTTGCTTCGGAAGAGCTCCTTGAGGCGATCCCAAGTCATTGTAATTGGGTCTTCAATGGTTAGGATGGTATTCCACCAATGTCATGCGCTCCCTCTTAGTAGAAAGGTGGCGCACAGGACTTTTTCAGCCTAGGGGGTGCGACTGTGTTGGAACACGCTTTCCAACGTGCGGAGCCAGTCCTCAGCCAACGTTGGGTCGACATCGTCCTCAAACGTTGGGGGGTTTAGCTTGCGAAACCTCTCCCCAACCATTTCGATCCTTTCGGCTTGAGGGGACCCCGTACTGGGCTGCCCTCCAGCATTTTGCCGTTGGATCAATTGCTGAATTTGGGCTGATTGCAGGCGGACTAACTCCGTCAGCTGCAGGATGATAGCATACCGATTGTCAGTAGGGTTCGGGGTTTCCCTATCTCGGTCGGCGTCCCTACTGCCCTCGCCTCTAATTCCAACCATTGTCTTTGTTCTACCCTGTTAGTCCCTACGGCCAATGAATTACTCAATACAGGAATTTCACATAAATATAACACTTACAGGCAAGGCCGCTTCCGCGCTTTTGGGTGTGTGTACATGAATAGTCTCCAGGACCTGTGACCGAAGCTCTGATACGAACTGTAGCGACCCTAGCCATCGCTACCATTTCTAGCCTTGTCTTACGCGCCTAACTACGTATTTAGTTAGAAGAAACACGAAAATGCGGAATAAATTTTTCCTTTTTCGTAAAGGAGCTCATGTCCTGTACAAGTCAAAAGAATACATCATCATGACAAAACAATGCTTCCAAACTTTCTAATTACATTCGAGTCCTATCTACACGTGTCGTGTATACTTGTGCAGCAAAAGATCCTATGCGCCCGGCCTCACAGGTCGTCATCCACGTACACACCACCCCCAAAAGACGCTTGGAAGCTCCAAAAGTATGCCTTGCCGGCTAGGCGATCACGTACCATGATCCGAAGGACCTACAACACATAAAACGTGGGATGAGCTTATATAGCTCAGTAAGTGAGACTTATGCATGCAGTGCCCGTGTCATGACTCGCATAAGCATATGCGCCAATGTTCACTAATTCCTCACAAAATCATGTCATGTCATGTCATGTCATGTCTTGTCTTGTCTTGTCTTGTAGGGTCCCTAATACACGTCTTGTCTTGCACGTGTCTTGTCTTGTAGGGCCTTCTGCTAATCCTTACTACGAGGGCATTCGCCCGATTTACACGTCTTGTCTTGCACGTGTATTGTTTAGTAAGTAAATTTATGTTAGTAACTATTTGTCGCGCCCCGGCGAATGCATACCTCACGTCATGTCATGTCATTTAAACTCTGGTGAGACTCGTGTATGCCGTGAAATGCATGTATGAAATGCGAAATGACTTGTCGTGCCATGTCTTGTAAGGGATGCCATGTCATGAAATGGGTAATTCATGTCATGTAATAAATCACATAGTCACATAGAAGCATGTAATCACATAAATAATGCGCACATAATTTTTAACTGTTGTAATTGAAGAATCCCACTTACCTGTCGTCCGTAGATTGTTAGTGCGTGATCCTGCGAAATTATTAGTCCCTTTCAAGCGTAAAATTCTATCGTCAGTGTACCGTCTAATTTCTTGAATTTCTTAAAAAAAACGCTTAGCTAATGGATAGATATCGAAATTTGCTAAGTCCAATTAACTCGTGAAGGTTCTTAGTTCGTGAAATTCATGGCATGGCTCGTATTTCGTGACTTGCTAATAATTCGTAAAGTAGAATTCGTGAAAGCCCGTGTTTTGTGAATCTGCCCAGGGAATTACCTGCGGTTCGTCCTTTAACATAGATATCATAGTATTAGTGTCATGCCTTTATTAAATCAAACTAAACTATTTTAACTATACTAATTTGCTAGAAATTCCTCAATCGCTTGATTATAGCCCAAGCTAAGTTAGTACTTAGTCTATTTTATATTTCTTGACTTATATTTTATTTAGACTTGTCCTAAAATTACTAAGTATGGTCGATGTCGGGTCAATCCTATCGTAAAATATTCTCGGCGAAAGTTAATTATTACCAAGATTAGATTCGCCCAACTAACTTGACTAAATTTCAAATCGATCGATCCATAGCACGACGAATCTCATGCACTTGGGGTAGTTTCGATCGAAACTCCCAAATCGTCCCCATTCATTCCTGCCTTGAATTGCCGATTACAAAATTAATTGCTTAGTTTCGATTGATTCCAGGTTTCGCCCGACACGAGTTTCGCCGAGATTTCCATCGCCCGAAACTGCGCATCCAATCCCACTTTCGATCAATTTTCAATTCAATCGACCAATTCTTTATTTGTTTATCGTTAGTTTTGCCCGAAAGTGCATGCGTTATAGGAGTTTCGCCGCGTTATCTCGTCAGCATGACGTCACTAGAGTTTCGCTCAAACTCTCAACAATCTCCTACTTTCGATTGATTATGGGGTTTCGCCGTGTTTCGACGTCAGCATGCCATCATTTTGGTTTCGCTCGAAACCTTGCATGGCAATGAATTATTTTTGGTCGATTAAGTGGTTTCGCCCGAAACTAGTTTCGGTCGATTGTGAGGATGGGGATGGGTTTCGCCGCTATCTCTCATGCATTAATATGGGTTTCGATCGAAACCCATAAAGTTACTTAATTTGCTAACATAGAAATTGATTTGGTCGAAGCTCAATTTTATTTTAACCACATTCGGTCGAAAGTCCAAGTGTTCACTTATGTTAAGGTAATAAACCCTATATCTTTTGATTTCAAAATCACTAAGTTTATCTAAGTCCCTAAATCATCCGAAAGCTTTAAATCTTCAAATGTTCAATCCACTCGAAATTTAATTCTTTCACTCATTCTACCCGAACCTAAAGTAATCTAAGGTTTCATTGACTTTTAAACATGTTAGTTCTAGCCAAAGATTAGAGTTATATACCCTAAGACAAGTCTTAACCCACTCGAACATATTTTCTCCCCACATAGGTTTCTTAGTTTGATTCTACACTCCAATTCTAACCGAAACTTAATTCCTAAAGTCATCTAACCCAAAATCCACGAGTTCTAAAATTATTTGTACCCTAGAGATCGTTAGTTCTATTCCAAGGATTATATTCTATCAATCTACGAACCTCAAATGATTTCCCTCGCCATTGAGACCTTCCATACTACCCAAAGCTTACCTCATAGTAAAGTTATAAGCCCTAAAACATACGAGGTTACCCCCAAAAACTTGGCTAAGCTCAAAGAAACATTTAAATGCCGAACAACGCCCCTAACTAGGGTTTTCACGTCAATCTTACACCTTGGTTCCACCATTTTTCATTAATTCTCGGAATTTCGATGTTTAACAATCTAAGCTAGTACGAATTTTGTTGAGACCCTAAGGGATATTTACTTACCAACTCGAAAACCTTAAACTACTTGGAGTGTTCTTGGGTTAAGGTCTTCGCATCTCCTTCTCCTTTCTTTTTCTTCACGTCGAAAGCTTCTTAAATGGAGGGTTTTGTAAATTGTAAAGGTTCGCTGGTTTCTCCTTCTTTTTGATGGGTTTGAATAGAAAGTAGATACTTTAACAATTGTGTAGGTGATGGGACTTTTCTAGGCGTGGGTTTCCCATGGTTCAAGGAAACCTTGTCTCCCCTTATTCTAATATGTTTGGGCCAAGACTAATTATTTAATTGGGCCATCTTATTTCATTACTTTATTGAATTTCTATTAAGTTGGACCAATTCTTACTTTGGGCCAATTGTATTGATTTAGTTGGGCTCCATAATTAAGTTTACCTAAATTTAATTGGGTTGGCCATGATCGTTTGGGTCTAATAGTAATTCTATCAATTCGAAGACTTACAATGTTATAAACTTTATACGAGATTATTTCTAAGTCCTAATAACATCTTTGAGGTCGTAGCGACGTAAAGCACCTTTATCATGTAGCACATGATCATATACTTAATGTGCATAAAATTCACCTAAAACCTCGTACGCCCATAATTAACGCATGAATTTAATAAAATCAAGTAAGCACGAAATTAACGTGCAATTATTCACAAAATCTCCTAGGCACATAGTTCCATGCACGGAATTCATGACATGATGCGGACATGTATTTTATCCCTGAAGTTCGTGTAGGTCACATAAAACACATACTAAACATGCAAATTCATGCAGTTGCGTAATCGCTAGATTCGTGGACCACATAGGCATAGAATATGCACACAAGATTTGTTGGCCATACTAGCTTTCGGGGACCCGGGCATTACATCCTCCTCCCCTTAAAAGAATTTCGCCCCCGAAATTCCGTTTCACGATAGCGACGGGTGGGGAGTTGAGTCAGCTTAGTTAGGTGGACTAACCACCTAACTGCCCGTAAAGAAGTTCCTACTTCTCGAATTCCTGCTATTGAAGATCTAGTTCTAAGTCTTTCTTAAATCAACATTTCGAACGGCGTTCGCAGAAGGTCTTACACAGCTCACTGATAGTAACTTAGGTTATTCAGTGAATAGGTATTTCCATGTTGACCTATTCTAGTGGATCGTGTTCAGGCAATGAATTGGGGGTCACGAATATCCACCACGCTTTCGCTGCGTTATTAGTGTATGTAATTCTTGGCATGGATGGAGGGATTTAGGGCATCGAGTCATACCCCAGTTTTTCGTTGGGCTCAGATTTGTCGTATTGAAGGGAGTTTGAACATGGCTTCATCGTCCTATTTCAGAAGAAGACATTCGATAGAGAATGGATATGGTTCTGACCAGTTCGGGTCAAAACTTCATGGGAACTGGTCGCGTTATATTCACGCTCGGGTTTAACTAGGGGAATCCCGAATCTTGTCATGAAATTATTGGAGCAAAAAGGGGTGCATGGTTTCATGTTTCTATTGTAGTGCAGGTCGGGTTTGAGGAATAGAAGGGGTACCTGCCGCATGGGACGGGTCGTCCTCGGCTTCCCTAGCCGTCAGTGTGTATACTCGGGCGGTCGCCATTGGTGGTCTTGCCTGACTCACCGTCTGGCTTCCGGATGGGTTCTCCGGACATGCGCTCGAGTGGCCGATCTTGCCGCATTTGTAACAGGTCGCATTTTGTGAGTAGCAGCTGCCCGAATGTCGCCTTCCACATCTTGGGCATGGCGGTATGGTGGGTTGAAAAGGTTGGGGTCTGCCCTGATTTATGTTGGGCTGTTGGGGTGGTTCAGGCCTGTTTTGAAATTGAGGCTTTGGGTTCTTGGCAACAAACTGTTTCTTTGGGTTGCCTCCATCTCCCTTGAGTTCTTGCACGAACTTCCTTTTCGCCTCATGAGCTCGTGCGATCCTCATTTCGGCTTGTTCAGCCACCATAGCGCGTTCAGCGACTTGAGCGTAAGTAGCCCCTTGAAGTACGGCCATGCTAACGTCACGGTATAGCTCTGGCTTCAGGCCTTCTAAGAAACGTTCAATCTTTAGTGAGTCGGTGCTCACCATATGGGCTGCAAACCGGGAGAGTTGCTCGAATTTTCGAATGTACTCCGCCACCGTCATCGTCCCTTGGCAGAGGTTGATGAATTCGTTCATCTTTTGAGCACGGATTGGAGCAGTGTAGTACTTGCTTCGAAAGAGCTCCTTGAAGCGATCCCAAGTCATTGTAATTGGGTCTTCAATGGTTAGGATGGTATTCCACCAATGTCCTGCGCTCCCTCTTAGTAGAAAGGTGGCGCACAGGACTTTTTCAGCCTAGGGGGTGCGATTGTGTTGGAACATGCTTTCCAACGTGCGGAGCCAGTCCTCAGCCAACGTTGGGTCGACATCGTTCTCAAACGTTGGGGGGTTTAGCTTGCGAAACCTCTCCCCAACCATTTCGATCCTTTCGGCTTGAGGGGGCCCCGTACTGGGCTGCCCTCCAGCATTTTGCTGTTGGATCAATTGCTGAATTTGGGCTGATTGCAGGCGGACTAACTTCGTCAGCTGCAGGATGATAGCATCCCGATTGTCAGTAGGGTTCGGGGTTTCCCTATCTCGGTCGGCGTCCCTACTGCCCTCGCCTCTAATTCCAACCATTGTCTTTGTTCTACCCTGTTAGTCCCTACGGCCAATGAATTACTCAATACAGGAATTTCACATAAATATAACACTTACAGGCAAGGCCGCTTCCGCGCTTTTGGGTGTGTGTACATGGATAGTCTGCAGGACCTGTGACCGAAGCTCTGATACGAACTGTAGCGACCCTAGCCATCGCTACCATTTCTAGCCTTGTCTTACGCGCCTAACTACGTATTTAGTTAGAAGAAACACGAAAATGCGGAATAAATTTTTCCTTTTTCGTAAAGGAGCTCATGTCCTGTACAAGTCAAAAGAATACATCATCATGACAAAACAATGCTTCCAAACTTTCTAATTACATTCGAGTCCTATCTACACGTGTCGTGTATACTTGTGCAGCAAAAGATCCTATGCGCCCGGCCTCACAGGTCGTCATCCACGTACACACCACCCCCAAAAGACGCTCGGAAGCTCCAAAAGTATGCCTTGCCGGCTAGGCGATCACGTACCATGATCCGAAGGACCTACAACACATAAAACGTGGGATGAGCTTATATAGCTCAGTAAGTGAGATTATGCATGCAGTGCCCGTGTCATGACTCGCATAAGCATATGCGCCAATGCTCACTAATTCCTCACAAAATCATGTCATGTCATGTATGTCATGTCTTGTCTTGTCTTGTCTTGTAGGGTCCCTAATACCACGTCTTGTTTTGCACGTGTCTTGTCTTGTAGGGCCCTCTGCTAATCCTTACTACGAGGGCATTCGCCCGATTTACACGTCTTGTCTTGCACGTGTATTGTTTAGTAAGCAAATTTATGTTAGTAACTATTTGTCGCGCCCCGGCGAATGCATACCTCACGTCATGTCATGTCATTTAAACTCTGGTGAGACTCGTGTATGCCGTGAAATGCATGTATGAAATGCGAAATGACTTGTCGTGCCATGTCTTGTAAGGGATGCCATGTCATGAAATGGGTAATTCATGTCATGTAATAATCACATAGTCACATAGAAGCATGTAATCACATAAATAATGCGCACATAATTTTTAAGTGTTGTAATTGAAGAATCCCACTTACCTGTCGTCCGTAGATTGTTAGTGAGTGATCCTACGAAATTATTAGTCCCTATTTCAAGCATAAAATTCTATCGTCAGTGTACCGTCTAATTTCTTGAATTTCTTAAAAAAAACGCTTAGCTAATGGATAGATATCGAAATTTGCTAAGTCCAATTAACTCGTGAAGGTTCTTAGTTCGTGAAATTCATGGCATGGCTCGTAATTCGTGACTTGCTAATAATTCGTAAAGTAGAATTCGTGAAAGCCCGTGTTTTGTGAATCTGCCCAGGGAATTTCCTGCGGTTCGTCCTTTAACATAGATATCATAGTATTAGTGTCATGCCTTTATTAAATCAAACTAAACTATTTTAACTATACTAATTTGCTAGAAATTCCTCAATCGCTTGATTATAGCCCAAGCTAAGTTAGTACTTAGTCTATTTTATATTTCTTGACTTGATATTTTATTTAGACTTGTCCTAAAATTACTAAGTATGGTCGATGTCGGGTCAATCCTATCGTAAAATATTCTCGGCGAAAGTTAATTATTACCAAGATTAGATTCGCCCAACTAACTTGACTAAATTTCAAATCGATCGATCCATAGCACGACGAATCTCATGCACTTGGGGTAGTTTCGATCGAAACTCCCAAATCGTCCCCATTCATTCCTGTCTTGAATTGCCGATTACAAAATTAATTGCTTAGTTTCGATTGATTCCAGGTTTCGCCCGACACGAGTTTCGCCGAGATTTCCATCGCCCGAAACTGCGCATCCAATCCCACTTTCGATCAATTTTCAATTCAATCGACCAATTCTTTATTTGTTAATCGTTAGTTTCGCCCGAAAGTGCATGCGTTATAGGAGTTTCGCCGCGTTATCTCGTCAGCATGACGTCACTAGAGTTTCGCTCAAACTCTGAACAATCTCCTACTTTCGATTGATTATGCGGTTTCGCCGTGTTTCGACGTCAGCATGCCATCATTTTGGTTTCGCTCGAAACCTTGCATGGCAATGAATTATTTTTGGTCGATTAAGTGGTTTCGCCCGAAACTAGTTTCGGTCGATTGTGAGGATGGGGATGGGTTTCGCCGCTATCTCTCATGCATTAATATGGGTTTCGATCGAAACCCATGAAGTTACTTAATTTGCTAACATAGAAATTGATTTGGTCGAAGCTCAATTTTATTTTAACCACATTCGGTCGAAAGTCCAAGTGTTCACTTATGTTAAGGTAATAAACCCTATATCTTTTGATTTCAAAATCACTAAGTTTATCTAAGTCCCTAAATCATCCGAAAGCTTTAAATCTTCAAATGTTCAATCCACTCGAAATTTAATTCTTTCACTCATTCTACCCGAACCTAAAGTAATCTAAGGTTTCATTGACTTTTAAACATGTTAGTTCTAGCCAAAGATTAGAGTTATATACCCTAAGACAAGTCTTAACCCACTCGAACATATTTTCTCCCCACATAGGTTTCTTAGTTTGATTCTACACTCCAATTCTAACCGAAACTTAATTCCTAAAGTCATCTAACCCAAAATCCACGAGTTCTAAAATTATTTGTACCCTAGAGATCGTTAGTTCTATTCCAAGGATTCTCTCAATCTACGAACCTCAAATGATTTCCCTCGCCATTGAGACCTTCCATACTACCCAAAGCTTACCTCATAGTAAAGTTATAAGCCCTAAAACATACGAGGTTACCCCCAAAAACTTGGCTAAGCTCAAAGAAACATTTAAATGCCGAACAACGCCCCTAACTAGGGTTTTCACGTCAATCTTACACCTTGGTTCCACCATTTTTCATTAATTCTCGGAATTTCGATGTTTAACAATCTAAGCTAGTACGAATTTTGTTGAGACCATAAGGGATATTTACTTACCAACTCGAAAACCTTAAACTACTTGGAGTGTTCTTGGGTTAAGGTCTTCGCATCTCATTCTCCTTTGTTTTTCTTCACGTCGAAAGCTTCTTAAATGGAGGGTTTTGTAAATTGTAAAGGTTCGCTGGTTTCTCCTTCTTTTTGATGGGTTTGAATAGAAAGTAGATACTTTAACAATTGCGTAGGTGATGGGACTTTTCTAGGCGTGGGTTTCCCATGGTTCAAGGAAACCTTGTCTCCCCTTATTCTAATATGTTTGGGCCAAGACTAATTATTTAATTGGGCCATCTTATTTCATTACTTTATTGAATTTCTATTAAGTTGGACCAATTCTTACTTTGGGCCAATTGTATTGATTTAGTTGGGCTCCATAATTAAGTTTACCTAAATTTAATTGGGTTGGCCATGATCGTTTGGGTCTAATAGTAATTCTATCAATTCGAAGACTTACAATGTTATAAACTTTATACGAGATTATTTCTAAGTCCTAATAACATCTTTGAGGTCGTAGCGACGTAAAGCACCTTTATCATGTAGCACATGATCATATACTTAATGTGCATAAAATTCACCTAAAACCTCGTACGCCCATAATTAACGCATGAATTTAATAAAATCACGTAAGCACGAAATTAACGTGCAATTATTCACAAAATCTCCTAGGCACATAGTTCCATGCACGGAATTCATGACATGATGCGGACATGTATTTTATCCCTGAAGTTCGTGTAGGTCACATAAAACACATACTAAACATGCAAATTCATGCAGTTGCGTAATCGCTAGATTCGTGGACCACATAGGCATAGAATATGCACACAAGATTTGTTGGCCATACTAGCTTTCGGGGACCCGGGCATTACATCCTCCTCCCCTTAAAAGAATTTCGCCCCCGAAATTCCGTTTCACGATAGCGACGGGTGGGGAGTTGAGTCAGCTTAGTTAGGTGGACTAACCACCTAACTGCCCGTAAAGAAGTTCCTACTTCTCGAATTCCTGCTATTGAAGATCTAGTTCTAAGTCTTTCTTAAATCAACATTTCGAACGGCGTTCGCAGAAGGTCTTACACAGCTCACTGATAGTAACTTAGGTTATTCAGTGAATAGGTATTTCCATGTTGACCTATTCTAGTGGATCGTGTTCAGGCAATGAATTGGGGGTCACGAATATCCACCACGCTTTCGCTGCGTTATTAGTGTATGTAATTCTTGGCATGGATGGAGGGATTTAGGGCATCGAGTCATACCCCAGTTTTTCGTTGGGCTCAGATTTGTCGTATTGAAGGGAGTTTGAACATGGCTTCATCGTCCTATTTCAGAAGAAGACATTCGATAGAGAATGGATATGGTTCTGACCAGTTCGGGTCAAAACTTCATGGGAACTGGTCGCGTTATATTCACGCTCGGGTTTAACTAGGGGAATCCCGAATCTTGTCATGAAATTATTGGAGCAAAAAGGGGTGCATGGTTTCATGTTTCTATTGTAGTGCAGGTCGGGTTTGAGGAATAGAAGGGGTACCTGCCGCATGGGACGGGTCGTCCTCGGCTTCCCTAGCCGTCAGTGTGTATACTCGGGCGGTCGCCATTGGTGGTCTTGCCTGACTCACCGTCTGGCTTCCGGATGGGTTCTCCGGACATGCGCTCGAGTGGCCGATCTTGCCGCATTTGTAACAGGTCGCATTTTGTGAGTAGCAGCTGCCCGAATGTCGCCTTCCACATCTTGGGCATGGCGGTATGGTGGGTTGAAAAGGTTGGGGTCTGCCCTGATTTATGTTGGGCTGTTGGGGTGGTTCAGGCCTGTTTTGAAATTGAGGCTTTGGGTTCTTGGCAACAAACTGTTTCTTTGGGTTGCCTCCATCTCCCTTGAGTTCTTGCACGAACTTCCTTTTCGCCTCATGAGCTCGTGCGATCCTCATTTCGGCTTGTTCAGCCACCATAGCGCGTTCAGCGACTTGAGCGTAAGTAGCCCCTTGAAGTACGGCCATGCTAACGTCACGGTATAGCTCTGGCTTCAGGCCTTCTAAGAAACGTTCAATCTTTAGTGAGTCGGTGCTCACCATATGGGCTGCAAACCGGGAGAGTTGCTCGAATTTTCGAATGTACTCCGCCACCGTCATCGTCCCTTGGCAGAGGTTGATGAATTCGTTCATCTTTTGAGCACGGATTGGAGCAGTGTAGTACTTGCTTCGAAAGAGCTCCTTGAAGCGATCCCAAGTCATTGTAATTGGGTCTTCAATGGTTAGGATGGTATTCCACCAATGTCCTGCGCTCCCTCTTAGTAGAAAGGTGGCGCACAGGACTTTTTCAGCCTAGGGGGTGCGATTGTGTTGGAACATGCTTTCCAACGTGCGGAGCCAGTCCTCAGCCAACGTTGGGTCGACATCGTTCTCAAACGTTGGGGGGTTTAGCTTGCGAAACCTCTCCCCAACCATTTCGATCCTTTCGGCTTGAGGGGGCCCCGTACTGGGCTGCCCTCCAGCATTTTGCTGTTGGATCAATTGCTGAATTTGGGCTGATTGCAGGCGGACTAACTTCGTCAGCTGCAGGATGATAGCATCCCGATTGTCAGTAGGGTTCGGGGTTTCCCTATCTCGGTCGGCGTCCCTACTGCCCTCGCCTCTAATTCCAACCATTGTCTTTGTTCTACCCTGTTAGTCCCTACGGCCAATGAATTACTCAATACAGGAATTTCACATAAATATAACACTTACAGGCAAGGCCGCTTCCGCGCTTTTGGGTGTGTGTACATGGATAGTCTGCAGGACCTGTGACCGAAGCTCTGATACGAACTGTAGCGACCCTAGCCATCGCTACCATTTCTAGCCTTGTCTTACGCGTCTAACTACGTATTTAGTTAGAAGAAACACGAAAATGCGGAATAAATTTTTCCTTTTTCGTAAAGGAGCTCATGTCCTGTACAAGTCAAAAGAATACATCATCATGACAAAACAATGCTTCCAAACTTTCTAATTACATTCGAGTCCTATCTACACGTGTCGTGTATACTTGTGCAGCAAAAGATCCTATGCGCCCGGCCTCACAGGTCGTCATCCACGTACACACCACCCCCAAAAGACGCTCGGAAGCTCCAAAAGTATGCCTTGCCGGCTAGGCGATCACGTACCATGATCCGAAGGACCTACAACACATAAAACGTGGGATGAGCTTATATAGCTCAGTAAGTGAGATTATGCATGCAGTGCCCGTGTCATGACTCGCATAAGCATATGCGCCAATGCTCACTAATTCCTCACAAAATCATGTCATGTCATGTATGTCATGTCTTGTCTTGTCTTGTCTTGTAGGGTCCCTAATACCACGTCTTGTTTTGCACGTGTCTTGTCTTGTAGGGCCCTCTGCTAATCCTTACTACGAGGGCATTCGCCCGATTTACACGTCTTGTCTTGCACGTGTATTGTTTAGTAAGCAAATTTATGTTAGTAACTATTTGTCGCGCCCCGGCGAATGCATACCTCACGTCATGTCATGTCATTTAAACTCTGGTGAGACTCGTGTATGCCGTGAAATGCATGTATGAAATGCGAAATGACTTGTCGTGCCATGTCTTGTAAGGGATGCCATGTCATGAAATGGGTAATTCATGTCATGTAATAATCACATAGTCACATAGAAGCATGTAATCACATAAATAATGCGCACATAATTTTTAAGTGTTGTAATTGAAGAATCCCACTTACCTGTCGTCCGTAGATTGTTAGTGAGTGATCCTACGAAATTATTAGTCCCTATTTCAAGCATAAAATTCTATCGTCAGTGTACCGTCTAATTTCTTGAATTTCTTAAAAAAAACGCTTAGCTAATGGATAGATATCGAAATTTGCTAAGTCCAATTAACTCGTGAAGGTTCTTAGTTCGTGAAATTCATGGCATGGCTCGTAATTCGTGACTTGCTAATAATTCGTAAAGTAGAATTCGTGAAAGCCCGTGTTTTGTGAATCTGCCCAGGGAATTTCCTGCGGTTCGTCCTTTAACATAGATATCATAGTATTAGTGTCATGCCTTTATTAAATCAAACTAAACTATTTTAACTATACTAATTTGCTAGAAATTCCTCAATCGCTTGATTATAGCCCAAGCTAAGTTAGTACTTAGTCTATTTTATATTTCTTGACTTGATATTTTATTTAGACTTGTCCTAAAATTACTAAGTATGGTCGATGTCGGGTCAATCCTATCGTAAAATATTCTCGGCGAAAGTTAATTATTACCAAGATTAGATTCGCCCAACTAACTTGACTAAATTTCAAATCGATCGATCCATAGCACGACGAATCTCATGCACTTGGGGTAGTTTCGATCGAAACTCCCAAATCGTCCCCATTCATTCCTGTCTTGAATTGCCGATTACAAAATTAATTGCTTAGTTTCGATTGATTCCAGGTTTCGCCCGACACGAGTTTCGCCGAGATTTCCATCGCCCGAAACTGCGCATCCAATCCCACTTTCGATCAATTTTCAATTCAATCGACCAATTCTTTATTTGTTAATCGTTAGTTTCGCCCGAAAGTGCATGCGTTATAGGAGTTTCGCCGCGTTATCTCGTCAGCATGACGTCACTAGAGTTTCGCTCAAACTCTGAACAATCTCCTACTTTCGATTGATTATGGGGTTTCGCCGTGTTTCGACGTCAGCATGCCATCATTTTGGTTTCGCTCGAAACCTTGCATGGCAATGAATTATTTTTGGTCGATTAAGTGGTTTCGCCCGAAACTAGTTTCGGTCGATTGTGAGGATGGGGATGGGTTTCGCCGCTATCTCTCATGCATTAATATGGGTTTCGATCGAAACCCATAAAGTTACTTAATTTGCTAACATAGAAATTGATTTGGTCGAAGCTCAATTTTATTTTAACCACATTCGGTCGAAAGTCCAAGTGTTCACTTATGTTAAGGTAATAAACCCTATATCTTTTGATTTCAAAATCACTAAGTTTATCTAAGTCCCTAAATCATCCGAAAGCTTTAAATCTTCAAATGTTCAATCCACTCGAAATTTAATTCTTTCACTCATTCTACCCGAACCTAAAGTAATCTAAGGTTTCATTGACTTTTAAACATGTTAGTTCTAGCCAAAGATTAGAGTTATATACCCTAAGACAAGTCTTAACCCACTCGAACATATTTTCTCCCCACATAGGTTTCTTAGTTTGATTCTACACTCCAATTCTAACCGAAACTTAATTCCTAAAGTCATCTAACCCAAAATCCACGAGTTCTAAAATTATTTGTACCCTAGAGATCGTTAGTTCTATTCCAAGGATTCTCTCAATCTACGAACCTCAAATGATTTCCCTCGCCATTGAGACCTTCCATACTACCCAAAGCTTACCTCATAGTAAAGTTATAAGCCCTAAAACATACGAGGTTACCCCCAAAAACTTGGCTAAGCTCAAAGAAACATTTAAATGCCGAACAACGCCCCTAACTAGGGTTTTCACGTCAATCTTACACCTTGGTTCCACCATTTTTCATTAATTCTCGGAATTTCGATGTTTAACAATCTAAGCTAGTACGAATTTTGTTGAGACCATAAGGGATATTTACTTACCAACTCGAAAACCTTAAACTACTTGGAGTGTTCTTGGGTTAAGGTCTTCGCATCTCATTCTCCTTTGTTTTTCTTCACGTCGAAAGCTTCTTAAATGGAGGGTTTTGTAAATTGTAAAGGTTCGCTGGTTTCTCCTTCTTTTTGATGGGTTTGAATAGAAAGTAGATACTTTAACAATTGCGTAGGTGATGGGACTTTTCTAGGCGTGGGTTTCCCATGGTTCAAGGAAACCTTGTCTCCCCTTATTCTAATATGTTTGGGCCAAGACTAATTATTTAATTGGGCCATCTTATTTCATTACTTTATTGAATTTCTATTAAGTTGGACCAATTCTTACTTTGGGCCAATTGTATTGATTTAGTTGGGCTCCATAATTAAGTTACCTAAATTTAATTGGGTTGGCCATGATCGTTTGGGTCTAATAGTAATTCTATCAATTCGAAGACTTACAATGTTATAAACTTTATACGAGATTATTTCTAAGTCCTAATAACATCTCTGAGGTCGTAGCGACGTAAAGCACCTTTATCATGTAGCACATGATCATCTACTTAATGTGCATAAAATTCACCTAAAACCTCGTACGCCCATAATTAACGCATGAATTTAATAAAATCACGTAAGCACGAAATTAACGTGCAATTATTCACAAAATCTCCTAGGCACATAGTTCCATGCACGGAATTCATGACATGATGCGGACATGTATTTTATCCCTGAAGTTCGTGTAGGTCACATAAAACACATACTAAACATGCAAATTCATGCAGTTGCGTAATCGCTAGATTCGTGGACCACATAGGCATAGAATATGCACACAAGATTTGTTGGCCATACTAGCTTTCGGGGACCCGGGCATTACATCCTTTGCACAAGATCGTCACGCCGGCACCTCACTAACGTCGCAGCTGTTCCTGAAAGTGCGGCTAGCCAAGAACGAGTTGCTTGCTGCCCCCCGAGAGAGAGAGTGCGAGAGAGAAAGTGATAAGAGGAGAAAACTCTTAGTTTTTCCTCTCTTGAGCTCAAATTTCGAAAATTAGATTCACCACTTCTAGGATCTCGAAAATCCCTATTAATACTATTTAGGATTGGCCAAAAATAGGTTGGGTTGGTGGGAGAAATATTTTCATACCTCACCTTTTACCAAGTCTTCGTTTTACCAAGTAATGAATTCAAAATTCAAACTTTAAATTTAATTAAATATCCAATATCTTAAATAATTAAAATACTATATTTAATATATTTTAAACAGATAATATCCAATATATATTGAATAATTTTAAAAATTTTACCTAATAAAATTCGTAACTTATATATATCCGATATATATGTATATATATATACATATATATTATAATTCCAAATTACGTAACCTAATTTCTCTGCGACAATAATAAGATCTAAATCTAATTTAAATCATGTACCAAATATTAAATATCCAATATTTTATTTCAAAATATCTCGTGAGGTGAAAGATCATTTTACCCCTCACTAGTCAAACTTATTATTTAGGTCGATCAGGGTTTTGGCCCAAACCTAATGTCTCAATCTAGGACCTTACCTTGTCCTGATAATGATGTTGTGTCGGTTGCCCTTTTTAAGCCCGACACTATTGGTTCGTCTCAACCGGCTTACGAGGTATCTAGGAGTTCGGTATTCACCTAGCCAGCTCGTGATACCAAACAGATCCCAAGCTGAGTATGAATTTGATCTAATCATAATCAACAGACTGACTATAGATTTTTGTCATACGTGTAGACCCTTTACGTTTGTGCCGGTCGAGTGAAAGTCACGCATTGTCAAACTTACAGAACTCGGCTCTATGTCGTTTATGTCGGTGAAAATATCTAAAATGCCCTCTACGACTATCACGAGTCAGTTATATGCTCTGGCCCGATACTTGGATAAATTCCCGCACAATAGACTTGTCATAGGACGTTAATCTTGAATTTAACCGAGATCGTAAATCCCGCTCCGCGGTTCAACCGGTAATCGCATCAAAAAGTCAAGACCTCATTTCGCCGCTGACCCATGCCACCGGCAAGACGGGCCTAGCAAACTAGTGAAAAGTCAAGACCTCAAGACCAACCCCAATTTAACCCATTCGGTATACACGCGTACTACAACAGTCAATCATCGATCAAGGACAATCCAAGCGTGTGATCATTTGATTACGAGTCAGTGTCCAATGCAGATAATCTCCTGATTCATCTTGTATCATTGTCACGGGCTCCCATTTTCCCAAGTGAACGGTTTGCACAACCGTATTGGACCCATCGACAAACAAGTCATACTTGTCGATCCATGTCAACCTACTGGAGACTTACACTCATGGGTTAATTTTACTATTGCAGTATCTCAACTTACTGGTGCTCCTCTCTGTCCCCACAGAATCAGTAACTGAACTACCAATATTTGGACTTTATTAATTTGTCTTATTCACCCAAACTGCAAGGTGAAATCTTTTGACTAATTAATAATATGCCTTTTAATTTATTTATCGAATAATAATTAGTTTTGAATAAAAGCATTCCATTAATAGAAGTAATCAAATTACATCACTAAACTACACAATTATTAAATTGCACTCGTACTCCCAGTCCTCGTACGACATCTAGGGCATATACCTCAACAATCTCCCACTTGCACTAATGCCACACGCTATGATCTTTAAACCCCATTCTAATGAGTTGTCGATCAAGCACTATATGTGGTAGTGGCCTCGTGAACGGGTCCGCTTTCTTTACCGAGGCGATTTTCTACATGGCTATCGAGCCATTTTCAACAAACCCACGTTACACGTGGTATTTTCTCTCTAAATGTTTGGACTTACTGTGAGCAGGTGGTTCCTTCACTTTTGCGATTGCCCCGCTGTTGTCGCACAACAATGGCAGCGGGCGATCCACTATGCTAGGTACCACTTGTAGTTCCTCCAAGAACTTGCATATCCAAACACCCTCAATGCCAGCTTCTGAAGCTGCGATATACTCCGCCTCAGTGGTGGA
>JAPQWV010002846.1:0-49526 GCA_027422505.1 Craterostigma plantagineum | reverse complement strand
GATTCTGAAAACTACGAAATCTTAACGATCCTGAAAAAACTACGAAGTACTAAGACTTCTGAAAAAGATATACTAGGCTAAAAGACACTTTGGCTCGCTAAAATTCTCTCAAAATAAACTCGATAGTTTTCGCTCAAAACTCTCAAAAGTTTCTCGTCCAAAGGTGTGAAGTTTGCAGCTCAAAAATCTCCTCATATTTATAAGGCATTTGCTCATCTTGAATGGTAAAAAGATCCCTTAAATATCTCGTCAAATATCTTCTCGAAGATCTCCTAAATATAGTATATGTATTTAGTTCGATCTTCTCATCTCACTGCCGATATCTGATCTTCTATTTATATTAAACTGATTGACTGATTTTCCTTGATATCCAGATCTTCTAATTATGGTAGTTGCTTGAACTGAACACCAAGCATCCTATATTTAGTAGCTTCCTTCCAAAATCGTTCAAGCTTACTACACACGCTTTCCACACGATTGGACTCGTTTCAGCACTTTACCACGTCCTGCATATCAGTAAATAAAGCTACAAAAAAGGTAAACAAGTTTTTGGGCATGAAAGATAAAATCGAATGTGACAGACAACAATGTTGCCGAAATGTTATCCCAACATTGCCGTCAACATTAACACATACAATTGAATACCCGGAGAATGTGTACTTCTCCGATTACTTTGCCAAAAGACGCTACTGCGCTCTTGCACCCACATTATGTTGAATTGTATTATTTCAAACGTTACAATGGAAATAAAATTATTTAAATTTATTAATCCAAGTGTGCAACCCATTAATACAAGTTATTGTTTCAGGAAAAAAGAAAAAAAGTACCTGTCTGAATGACACACAATCAATTCATAAAAAAGAACACAGATTATACAAAAATTATCTATATTATATTAATAAAAAATAATGATCAAGCAATTTTCAGAGGTCGTCCGTGAATACTTCAGAGTGAGAACTTTTAGGACGGGTACCTAAACAAAACTCTTTGACAACTACGGATATATATGAAACGATGCGTCGAATTTCAAAGAAAAGCAGATTTAAGGTAATGGTAAAATTATTCATAAGATAGAATAATGTGAATTAGTAAGCACACATATGCATAAGGGAACTACTACACTTAAAAAAATATAAGTCTGAAGTAAAAGGGAACTATGAAAAAATTGTTTTGGGACCTCTTATACTAAAAAAAAGGAAATAAGCTTTACTGAAGGGTTAGAAGCCTAAAAAGACATCAGGACTAGGAACTCAGACTATCGCCACGTGGCTACGGGGAGATTGGGTGTGCCACTGTGTCTGATAGTGTAGGAAGAGTTGCTGTTAAACCACATGCTGTTCCTAACAGCACAGTGCCAGTCCCATAGGCCACCAGCTGTTCCTAACAGTAGTGCAGGAAATGCTACTGTCAGCCGCTTGCTGTTCGTGATCATACAGAGCCAGTCCCATCGACAGGCCGCCTGCTGTCTTGACAACACAACTAAGGTCCCATCCCAGGCCCACCTGCTGTTTTGACAGTGCGAAGCCATGTCAATCACCGGAAAATCGGGGAGACCATAGTCGATGAAGACCACTGTAATGGTGGGTTTCACCCCTTTTATCATAAGAAAAACATACCTAAAGAAAAAACCTATCACATTCACCACAAAATACAGTAAAGTTCATACAGTTCTTTAATATTAATGTATCCATAGAAAGAAAAATGTGATGGTCGAGTGGTAAAGAGTAAACTCATAAAAAGGATGTGTTGGATATGGTCCGTGGACGTAGGATTCAAATGAATCCGGATCACATAAGTCCTTGTCCCTGTTTTATGACCTTTTTACGTTTCGTCCAAGCCAGCTCCTGCACACCATCGCGACTCTACCGCTACAGTTTTTTCACGGACTATTTATTAGTGATTTGGATAGTCATATATCAAATAGCGCCATTTGTGGGTACTTCGAGCTGAGGCTCGTGAGTGTCATAGCCACACAATTTGGAGCTGTGCTCTGGAGAGTTCTCCTTTAGAAGAAGTTGCGTATGTTGCGGAGGGCAAATATTATGGACACAAAGACTGCTCCACCTCATGTTTTTGCACCATTGTCTCTGAACACATCTGTCGTTTGACATTCGAGATGTTGTGAAAAAATACAATAAGCCCAGTTTCGTGCTGGCAGACTGTCAAACCTCCCTGTGACTTAAGAAAAATTAGCGTTCTAATTCCGGTGTGCCGGATGGCCATGTCCCGGTCGCCCGCGTTTCCGCAGTGGCACACCCCACTTGCCACTCAGCCATGCTCGATGGTCCGCCTTTGCGGGCAGCTGCCCTTAGGACTCGAACTCCTGGCGACCCAATTTACATTACTGCTAAATGCGCTCGTGTGTACGCTTGACCCGAATCGCACCCAGCAACAGAGAAGGAAACTTCAAACACACAAAGATACGGGAGATCTCCCAACCCACTCATTTCTTTTTACGAATGGGGGCCCTTTCGGGAATGACAAGCTCTCACTCTCGCGTAATAAAATAGCGCGACACTTTAATGTAACTAGGCCTACTTAAAGTGTTAACATTGGCTCACTTGACCCTCTTTTAATCAACACATGAACCATCGAGTTGCCCCTCAGGAAGGTATTTAGTAAGCAAGTGCAAGTTACAATTGTGGCGACCATATTCCAAATTGGAATAATTTGGCGGATTTCCGCAATGAAAGTCGCGGAGGACCCGATTCAACAAAAACTTTTTACAAAATAATATACATATATAATATAAAGTCGGGTTTAAAAACACGTCATCTCTATACTCGGGCCAAAGCCCAAAAATCCAAACCCGACTATCATACGCCACTCCACAGGTCGCGTCCCATGTACTGCACCGCCCTCAAAAGCCCGTTGAGTCACCACCGCCAGCCAGTCTACAGCTCAGCCTTGACACTCTTCGGTGTCGGGGTCGGTCTTACCTACAAAAATAAAACCTGAGCAAAATTGTCCTGTAGGTGGTAGTAAAAAGATGAAATGCGTGCGTGCACTCAACTCAAGGCCAAATCCTCACATCATAATAAATGTACGCTCAATCCTACGTCACATCTCAACACATAACAATGCCCTCGGGTAGACTTGGCACCCACGCGTGCAATGGCAAAGTACGCCATAATCATGCGGTAGTCCACGCTGGCAGCGCCAGCTCGCCTTCTCCGCACACAATCTCAACCGACGGTTTTACCCGAGTAGTGTACCACTCTGGGTAGATAGGAATCTCACATCTGTCTGCCGTCACTGAGCCAAATATATATCTGATGGTATACACTCGGGTGGCTCAATCCCGAGTAGACAGTGTCGCCAAACCTTATCTCCCACCAGGTCCCAATCGAGTCTACCCCTGACGACCAATAACGGTCACTTTACCCCACTCGTCTGACACCGTAAGGCTTCTCCGTACAAATACGGTACAACAATGTACGTGCAATGCCGTGAAATGCACATATCCACATAACATGTCTCAAACTTGCAACCACATAACAAATAAAAATATCCAACTAGGCCGAACGTTTTAAATCCAAAATCTTAAAATATTTAAAATATGGTTGAACCGAAAATCCTAGTCGAAGTATAAATATATTCTAATTTAGAATTGATTTGGGTGAAAATAATTTTATTAACTGATTTGGCCTGAAATAGGGCAAAAAGCCCAAAAGAAATCTGTTGGTCAACTTCTGGTCAAAGCACAAACCTAGTTTCGCCTGATCCCACATTTCAAACATTGGCCAACCCGCAAAAGTTCGGGTCAACGCTCGATTCACGAAGGCTTTTGCCGAGTTCGCGAATCGTCCGATCAAACGCGCGGAGCCCGACTCGAGTTCGCGAATCGCCCGATTTCTCTCAGAGGAATCACCTCGCGAAGATGATGGGCCCGCAAAACTTGAATTTGGCCCGACGCTATCTCAGGACTCGCGAAACGTTCCAGCCCGCGAAATCCGAAGCCCTGGCCCGTGAAATCTATTTTTACTCACACATCGAAAATCTTTTAGGCCCACGACAAAATTCCGCGACCCAAAACCCATTCGGCCAACTCTCCTATTTATTAAAATCATTTCACCCTATTCGCGAAACATGAAACGGCCCGCGAAACTCCTTTTTCTCTCACAATCGCAAAGTAAGATTTGCCCGCGAACTTAAAATCGACCGACCTAGAATCGCACGATTCTACTATTCTATCGAACTCGTCTTCATACTTGATAACTTTTCCAGAATTACTACACGTAAACAAATTCCAAATTCACGTAAACATGTAAGAAACATCATAAAACTCATACATTGAGTTCGGAATCATATCATAACACAACAAGGACATCATGGAAATTCCAAAAATCGTAAAATGAACTGTTTTGAACTCGGATGACCTTTCATCCAAATTCTAAATACTTCTAGGACTGTAATACGTTTTTAAAAAGGGTTTGTAGGGGTTAAAAACCACCTACCTAACGTCCTTAGCTGTATTTGATTAATTTCCTAGGTTGAAATCAGCTTGAACTTGCCCGAATTCTACTTCTCCCTTGTCTCTTCTTTGCTTTGGCTTAATTCATCAAACCATGTAGCATATTAAATATATAAGCTAGTAGGAGATGTGTTCTTTGGATAGGATCCTTACCTCCTTAGCTTAGTTTGGATAACTCCTAAGTGAGAATTTGATCAACTTGCCAAATTCTTCTCGTTTTCTCAAGTTTTTCTTCTTTCTTCTTTTCTTTGTTATCACGTTGGTTTAGACACAAACACCAAGGAGAGGACTCTCATATATGAAAGTGACTAATAGTGATAAAGCTCCAACGTGTATTCCCCTCTCCTTAAGAAATCATTTTGTTCTTATCTTAACATGTTTGGGCAAGTTATATATTTTTTTGGGCTTCTTTTATAATTAGCTACTCTAAATTGGGCCTTCCCTTAATTCTTCTTTGGTCCAAACTACTTACTTTTCAGCCCAAATATTATTAAATTCTCGGCCCAATTAATATTTCAGCTTGATTCCGAAAATTTTGTTTTGTCCAAAAATTAACTCTATAAATTTCGAACAATTACAAAATTATTCCCGTGCTAATTAAATACTAATCCCGTATTAAATTTGCGCGTGGTACAAGTCAATGATGCACACAAAGGGAATTTTGATGTATAAATATCAAAATTTCGAGTTTAAGTAGTAATCTTCAAGTGATACTAACTTTCAATACTGTGAAAGTTAGAGTTCGATGTAAACTAGTACGTTGGTGAAGAAGATATAATGTTTTAATCCTAATTTACCGAATAAGGAAATACACTTTAGTTAGTCCGTGTTGTAGGCGGAACTACTTTACATTGGTGTTTTGTTTCTCGCTTTCTTTGCTGAAATTCGATTTTATCTCAATCAATAATTTATTTATTGATTCGATTCAGACACACTTGATAGAAGAGTGGATCGCGATATTGAGCTGCGATTTTCAAGTTTGGACGAAGCTTCTCCATTTATCATAAATAGAATCTGGCTTTGAATTTGGGTTAACCAATTCAACAATTGGGCCCAAAGGCCCATTCGTTAAAAATCCAACACGCAAAACCCCACTTGGAGGCTTCATTGTGAAAATCCCGCTTTTGGCAAATTTCCAAATAATCGGACCCGAGGAGTTCGCAACGCATTATTTTTTCACAACTATTTGTTAGAAATGTTTATCACGATCTAAAAAGATGAAATAAAAAAAAATACTCGCACACTGCAGCATAGCAGCATGAAAAATGCATGTGAAGAACTTGCGAAATTACTCTACAAAAAGAACTTATCCAAATCCAGCTGACTAACTAGAAGGGCAAAATAACGAATTTACACGTCAGCTTAACAGTACCTCCTCAATCCTGGCCTTGCCTAACATACTACCTAGTAACTAATCGCCACTCAATCCTATTCCGATCCTAACAATTAACATAATATAAGAATTGAAAACGGAAAAACTAACCAAAACGAACGCACTAATCACCAGCACTGATCCGTTTCCCATCTCCGGGTGGAATAATATATCCCGACCCGTTGACCCGACCCGGGATTATTTCTCCACGGCCGACACCGCTCAGCGTGCAGTCGTAAGTCGCCCTAGCGATGGGATCCGAAAGCGTACCGTAGCTTCGCGGATCTCGATGCCGTCGCCGTCCGTCGAGCGGCGGGCTCCGTCCGCCTTCGTAAGCTGCTTCAGTCTGATCGACGAACCGCAATTTCGAATCGGGATGGTACAGCTTGGCGAGCGTTCGGTATGCCGCCTTGATCTCCACCGGGGAAGCGTCGCGCTTGACTCTGAGAACCTCGTAAAGGCTCCTACCCCCACGGCGGCGACGCGCGTCCTCTGCGACCTCGGAGGCGCGTGTTCGGCGGGGCACGGGATGGGCTCGTCGTCGGGAAGCTGGCTAGGATTGTGAACATTATTAGGTTGAAAGTTGAGATTTGGTTTTTATTTGATCAGCAAACTAATAAAGAAGAAAGATACTCCTTTTCGATTTGCGGGTCTGTTTTGTCGTGGGCTCCACTACGCGCGTCGCATGGGTTTCTAGCGCTCGCTGTATTGCTATACTGCTGCTGAGGCTAGTAGGGTGTGCAACTTGCAAGGTCTAGAAAACCGCCTGAACCGCCGGCTGTACCATACCGCACCGTATAATATAATTAATCGCAAAAAATTGCGACTTACTTTTATTTACAAAACCGCACCGTAATAATGGTGCAGTGTGAATTTTAACCGCACGGCACCAAATCGCACTTTAGTTTACTAATTTTTTTTACTAAATATATCTGGTTTCTTTATAGTAATCGTGCACTAGTCATATGTGAAATTTATTTTTAATTTAATTATTTTTCTTTACTAATAAGTCTTTTAATTATATGCTAATTTTATTGATCATATGAAAGTTATATTATTACTAACATACATAATTTTATTTATTATGTAAGCATGTTTCTATAAGAACAAACGGTGGAACATGTAGTGTTAAAATAGATACCACTCGATATTTAAAAATAAATTGACTACTATTTGTATTTTGAGCTTCCAATCGTACACAAAGCTAAATCAGTTTATTAAAGTAAAAAATTGGTCCCTAATATAAGTAAAGCCTAATATAAAATAAGATAACGACACTAGTTGTTTTGGACAATGGTGACGCTTCGATATATGTGACAAATACCTCGACTTGTGCATTGTTTCTGAGGCAAGACGATGTCTCTCACCTTTTGCGCCTAACGCTTTTTAAAAACTATTCTTTCATTCAATTAAATATAAGTATTTTCTTTATTCGGTTAAAAACCGCAAAACCGCACCGCAACCGCACCAAACCGCTCGAAACCGTACCTGTGGTTTTCTTTTCAAAACCGCGGTTTGAAAATTGTTTTTCAAAAAATGCATATAGTGGTTTGGTGTGGAATTGGCCGAAAACTGCCTAACACCGCATCATGTTGTTATGGTTGTTGATCTCAAGTTGATTAGTTTTGTAATAGGGTGAAAAAGTTATCTACTTTCTAATAACACTATTCAAACTAACACTATGGAGTAGAAGTAAAAGTCACGTGTTAAGATCGTGGTCCAGGTGTTAGAGGGGGTGAATAATACCGGTCACTATTTTTAGCTCATTAGTGGGTTTCAAATCCGGTTATAGAGTGAAACCGGTTTTCAATCTTCAATCAAGCCAAGTGTGGAATACCGTGGGCTTTTATTGTGAACAATGTGTTGTGGTGATTTGGTCCGGTTTTGGTGTATGGAGGTGGTTGAGGCATTTTGTTGAACACCTTGAGTGTGGGTATTGCAGTGTGTGTGGTTTCGGTTTGTAGGAGTAGAGACACGAGATTTGTTATGAAGTTCAGAGTCTAAATACTCCTACGTCTCCCCCTTTCCCGCAAGGAAGGCTATCACTAGAAGATTCGGTTTCGATACATTCCCGTTGTATAACCTCCTTAGTTAGACTCACACGTACAACCCCCGGCTATACTAGCTAATTAAACTCCTAGTTACCCACCGACAGCCTTTTAGAGTCTACACACTTGGAAGAACTCTCTTGATTTTCTTCATTGCTCTTGTTCTTTCTCTTGGACTCTCTTGAATGTGTACTTGCTTGCTTTTGGATCCCTAGTTGTTTCTTCCCTTCAATGTAGTTTTTATAGGCTTTCTCATCTTGATATAGCCGTTAGACTCTATATATCCGTTGGGAGCCTTTGTTGACTTGTTCAGTCAGCTTTATCTGCATGTACCTGCTGCTGCTGCTGCAGTAAAAGACTGTACATCAGTAAACAGTTGACTAGTCAATCCAATCATTGACCGAACCAGTCAGTCAAGACCGAAACCGGACAGTCCAGTCAGTACTGAGACTGGACAGTTCCTTCAAGACCGATACCAGAACCGAGACCGGGTTTGACCGTCAGTTGACCGCGTTGACTGACAGTTGATCAGTCCGATTTTCGCCCTGACCTCATATTTAATATTCCTTTTTCGAAAGGAACTCATCTGCACACTCATTAAATATGTTAGTAATACAATTACTAAGTTTTGTGTTCATCAAACCGGATTGCAAAGATATTTAAATCCAACATCATGTGTTTTTTTCAATTTGTGGTCACATCTCACATGATGTAATACATCGAGCCAAAGTAAATTAGTGTCGATATTAAAATCTACCATAAGTTCATGTATTAAATTGTATCCCATAAATAGGATGTGGCGACGCGAACTGGGGTTAAAAAAAACGATCCAAAAACATATCACTATCAGTCACTGTAAATTTAAATAAAAGAAATAATCCATGCAATCCGTTGTAAAATTTTCAAAACTGGAATGTCATATTCGTCACGAAGGTAGAGTGTGGTCTTCCCATTTTTTTTATAAATAATATATCTTTGCTTTTTACCTGCAATGAGAACACCAAATGTGTTTTTTAATTATCCAGTAGCATTTTGAGTAGGTGAAGAGGCAAGCAAGATCGACGGGCATCGATTTTCATTAATACCGTCTTTTCATTGCCTTACATAATACATTAGTATTAAGCTTTTAATCCACTATTTTCATCAAAATGTAAAAAAAAAAAAAAAACACACAGATGCAAATATCAATATATAGGGTATGGGCAAAGGTGTCTTGCGTCATCTAAATATATGATCTAGCACCTTCGCCTAAATTATATTTTCTATTAAAGATCTATACTCTTCATACATTTCAAGAATCTAATAATTTTAAACATGAATAAGTACATAGAGGAGAAGACTATCGTGTAGGGAGATATAAGTAATTATCAATATCAAATTGTAGAGCCAAGTAAACAATCATGAATTTGTTCTAAATCAAAAATGGACATAGCGGACAACTAGATCGAAAAAAAAATCAATTAATATTTTATTGACTGATGATAGCTTACAATTATTACAATTTGCCACATCATCATCCGAAATGTCAATTAATGGCACATAGACGGTGTTATTTAAGACGACATAATCTTAGATGTCAATGTGGGATGTTGAAATGGCACGAATCGGTGCCATTCCAACAGGTGCCCACATAAGGTGCTCACATAAGGTGAGCACCATACAATTCCTCTATATATATATTTATTTATTACATAATAGCAGAAGCAATCAGTCATAATAATGGCCCTAAATGTAGAGATTTCGTTTCCTTTATTGACTAGACTAGCATACGTAAGAGAATATATAATACTACTCCCTCTGTCGCGGTAACTTTATCACATAAGTTGCCGGGCATGTAAATGAAGGTGGTATTATTATAATAATATAGTACAATGAAAAGGTAATAAAGCATATATTTTATACGTCCTTTTAGAATATTTAATATTATTATATTGATTGTTTGTGATAGTTTTTTTGCTAAATAAGAAAAGGTGATAAAATTAGTAGGACGCCCAAAATGGCAAAATGTGATAAAATTAGTGGGACGGAGGGAATATTTGGGATCCATGATACCATTCATATCATTTGACTAAATTTTCTGATTGATATCATCACTCTTCTTCTCCGTAATTTATGGGACTGACCTAATCCTCCGTGTCACTCAGTGACTTGTGTGATTCGCCTTATTATTCCTAGGTCATCCATTTGATACACCATATTGCCAACCCAAACTGAACCGAGTTGAAAGCACAATTTGGCGCGAGGAAGCTAGTGTAGCAATCGAGACAAATTTAGTAAAGAGGTTGACAATTTGATCCATCAAGGAATATGTTTGGTAAAACGTAGCCCACGAGCAACACGATCACTTTCAAAATTGTAATTCAATTCGATGTGTTTACTTCGTGCATGAAAGATTGGATCAAATGTCATGTATAAAGCACTGACATTGTCCCTACGGTGTCGGTTGAATGAGGATGCGAAGATCATTGTGAATGTAAGTAAACCAGCAAGCTCGACAGCTGCATTAGCCATAGCATGATATTCTGCTTATGTACTCGAGCGAGAGATGGTATGTTACTGTTGGGAATATGCCCTCCGAGTGCCGTTCGAGGATGTAATGAATAGGGCATAAACATGAACCTATTATTTACACTATAATATTTGGATATTGTATTCGATTATTTATTTATAGTATTTATAAAAGATACATTATTTATTTACCTATCCAGTCTTACAAGGCATCCGATGAGACGGTAAATAACTCGTATATCATGAGTTTAGTCACTGATTCTTATGAGATGAGAGGGGCACCGGTGTGCTATTATTTTCCGATTAAATCCATAAGTCTTATACCTTAGTAGGGTGAGTGACTGTCGATCACGACTTATTTGTTGACGACTCTTCTATGGTTGTGCCAACTATTCACTTGGTAGGAGGTCGTAAAATTGATGAGTTCAACCGGCGGATTAACTTGTATTTGGACAGACTGGTAATCGATTGATCACATGGCTAATTACTCGCTGAGCATCAATGATCGACTGATTGACTATAGTAGTATGCGTGGACCTTAGACTGAAGGGTGATTGACAGAGTTGACTTAGGGGTCTTGACTTGTCACTAGTTTGCTAGGCCCGCCTTGTTCGAGGTAGAACATGGATCAGCGGCGACATGCAGTCTTGACAACGAAGTGCAACTGCTGTGCTTTGACAGTCCTGAGGGATTCACAACCACGCAAGTAATCGAGGTAGGTGTCCTATGCATAGCGTGGACGAGAAATTACGAAATCTTTCGAAAGTATTAAAACCTAACTCAGATGGGACATGGAGTGTAGTTAGTAATTTCATCGTCACAAATTAGTCATAGGGTCGGGTTTAGTGAGTTTGACATGACCATGGCTCTCACTCGATCGGGACATATGTGCAGGGTCTATACGCATTACGACGATCCATAAGCAGTTCGTAAATACGAAGATTGTACTCAACACGGGATCTATTCGGTACCACGGGATTGGTTAGGTGCTTACCAAATTCTTGGATTCCTCCCTTGCTGGGTTGAGACGAACCAATAGTCGGCTTAAGAAGGATCACTAAGACAATATCTGATAAAGTGAGATGCATTATTATTTAACGAGCTTGGAGTTGTTAATAAAATGTCAAATAAAGTTTTAAAATCTATATTTACAAGGACTTATATTCTAGGAACGAAACTGTAACGTCCCGTTTCTATTACTTTACTTGCGCAGCTGTTATATTTTGCACATAAAATTTTTCGCCTCTTCACACCATACCTTTATACATAAACGGGCGTACATCCGTTCTCGTAACTTTCATGCATAATATACATATATATTCACATATCATATTTCTTATGCATCATATGAAAGGCACTAATGGTTCTTATACTACATGCACACGATGAACATAGGGGAGTAGGTGAGAGCGTAGCCGGCCAACCTTGAATCCATTCTTTCGTATGAAGATGCACTCTAAGTTGCCTGCTAGATATCTACAGCAACTGTGGAAACAACTATTCAGAGTATGATCGCAACATGTTATTCCATTATACAAATAAAAATAAAACTGTAAAAATAAATTTCTTCCTTTCATTTGCTTCCGTACATATCTCTAAAGAATACACCATCATTTGTAAACTCCATAGATTCATAACCCTTTCTGTAAACATTCTAATTCACGTAGTCATCTCGTAATCCATCATGGAATATTTATCACATAACCATAGTCCATATACTTATTCATATAATCTGTAGATACCAATGCAATTCTATACGATCATTTATTTCTGATACTTCCGTTATGACCTTGCTAGACCCGTACTATTGACCCCGTAGGGGCCCATGCATGGGACTCTGTAACTGTAGATATATTTTGTGTGCCTGTACAGGACTCTGTAATCCCCCGATTTGTAGGGATGTAAACCATAACTGTATATCAAGTCGTCCGATGTCATAGCAGTCATAACGGTTTCTCTTTCCATTTTATCCGTGGTGCAATGCTATAATTTCACCCCATATAACATATAAAATTCATATACCATCAATTTGCACATATTGCACGTTAGCACATTATGGCCACATAATTCACGTTAATTTCAAATAATTCATATATCACAATATCATCCATCATTTAATTCACATAAAGCACATAAAAACAGAACACATGTTGCATATCATACTCACAGTATGACTTAAAGCCTCACTCGACTTTGTCCTTGCCTTTTATTGAGTCCTGACCTAAAAACAACATTATTCTGGTAAATATAAAATTCCTATAATGATATGCGTGCGTGACATGCGTGCTTTATTATGCATGATCATTTTTATCCGTAGCTCTTACCAGAATCCCTAACTTATCTTATATCTAAATCGTGAATATTGAATACTTTATGTGATTTTAAAATTCCTTATATATATATATATCGAAATCACATGTTGAAATCTATTTGTCTCGAGATTTCAAACTAGAAAATATCGAAGTCTTTTATTAAGAAATCTCAATATCATTAATTGAGGAAATATCGAAATCTTCAAAACATAATATGTCGGCTCTTTAAGTTATATAATATCGAGCTCTTTAAAATATAAAATGTCGAGCTCTTTAAGATATGAAATGTCGAGCTCTTTAAGATATGAAATGTCGAGCTCTTTAAAATATAAAATGTCGAACTCTTTCCAAAGTATAATATGTCGAAATTGTCTGCTTCAATATGACATCAAAAGCTACTTTGTCCTAATCTTGATAATCATTCACATTATTATTATATTCATTTCTTTTCATATGAGGTTATCGTGGTTTGGTTTAGTTCCACCAATCATATTGCTCTTATTTAATAATCACTCAAGATCCTATCTAATAAACTAGCATAACTCGACATTCTCAAACAAATTCCAACACACATATCGACATTCTACCTAAATAAGTTTTTAGATGTCGATTTTATACTAAAAATCCTAATTCGACATCATGTGTCGCAATCTTCTTTATTTAAGTTTCAAATTGTCTCGATATCTTATATCTAATTCATTATCATAATTCGACATTTACTATCTAGTTCATTATCATAATTCGACATTCTCCTATTTAATTCACTATCAATTCATCTCAAGAATTAACCCTATTCAAAATCTGAAAACCCTAATTCTATCAAGTTACGAAGATCTCTTCTAACCTAATACAAATTGATTTTTATAATGATAACATATTACGAGTAAACTTATAAATGTTCAATTCTTATTCCTATATCGAAACCACCAAACAATCATAGATGAAATCCTTTCAGAAAAATTTAAGAAACCCTAATATATATATATATATAGTTACGAAATCTTCTAAATACACTTGCTTATCATTTATTAATCCCTATAACTATATGTATATTATGAAATAGCAAAAACGATTCTTACTTTTCCCTTAGCTGGTTTGTTCACGGTGTGAGTTTGCTCCTTAGTTATCTTCGTAAGTTGATAATGATATGAACTTCGTTTCTTCTATTTTCACAAGTTGTTCAAATGATAACAAAGTATTTGATCTTATCTTTATTTGATTTACGTGTGATACACCTATACTTGTCCTTAGCTAATAATAATCATTATTATAATATAAACTAGTCTTTCCTTTTGACCAATTTCCATACCAAGTCACGAAACTTTTTGATTTCACCTAATCCATTCAACCTTATTCATTATTTCAAATGATCAATACCTTCTCGACATCTTCCTTGTTAATTTTATATTATATTTCGACATTTTTCAAACCCATCTCGACATTTTCTAATAAATATTAACATCTATCGACATTTTCCTTCTCAATTTTACACTTTATGTCGCTATTTTCAATTGGTATCGACATTTTTGAATTTCATAGTACAACACATATCGACATCTTATTATTATTATATGTGTATTCACTTGGATTGCGACAACCATTAAAAATCTTATATACATATCGACATTTTAATCGTATATGTCGAGATCTTTAATTGAATATCGAGATTTTAAATTTCAAACAAACAATATATTTCAATATCTATCTGATCAAATTTCTAAAATCTCGAATCATAACTCAACATCACAGCACGTCCTAATTTATTAATAAATAAAGTTTCTCAACACCTGAGAAAACCCTAGAAATTTCTAACCTTCGTAACATTCACTTCTATCTCTTCGAGGACCTAGTACTATAACACTTTATTCAACCTTATTCTATATATACTTAAAGTGAAATATGAATGCATGAATTTATATAAATGCATAAAATTATGATATGAAATTTCGGTTCCTGACAATTCTTCCCCCCTTTAAAAATTTCGACCTCGAAATTTCGTACCATTATTAAGAAATAGCCATGGGTATTGTGTCTTCATGTTTTCCATTGTTTCCCAAGTAGCTTCCCGCGTTGAGTGATTTTTCCATCGTATCTTTACCATCGGAATCGTTTTATTCCGTAATTGCTTATCGGCATATTCAAGAATTTCTGCCGGTTCCTCTACATAACTAAGATCTTCAGAAACATTTACCGGTTCATCCTGTAGGATATGTGAAGGATCCGATCTATACCGTCGCAACATGCTGACGTGAAAAACATTATGTAATTGCGACAATTCTGGTGGTAACGCTAGTCGATACGCTAAAGGTCCAATTCTTTCAAGTATTTCATAAGGTCCAATATAACGTGGACTTAACTTTCCTTTCTTTCCGAATCTTAGAACCCCTTTCCATGGCGATACTCGTAGAAATACTTTCTCTCCAACTTCATATTCCATTTCCCGTCGATGTTGATCAATGTAACTCTTTTGTCGATCTTGCGCTGCTTTAAGCCGGCTTTTAACAACTTTTATCTTTTCCATTGTATCTTGAATCAAATCTGGTCCTTCTAATACCCGTTCACCTTCCATGTCCCAACATATTGGATTTCGGCACTTTCGACCATATAAAGCTTCGTATGGTGCCATACCAATACTTGAGTGATATTGATTATTATAGGCGAATTCCATTAACGCTATATAATCATCCCATGATCCTTTGAATTCGATTACACACGCTCGAAGCATGTCCTCTAGAGTTTGTATTGTCCTTTCTGATTGTCCGTCTGTCTGCGGGTGTGAAACGCCGTACTAAAATGTAACTTAGTCCCGAGCGCTTCTTGTAAACTTTCCCAAAATCTCGAAGTGAACCTAGGATCTCGATCAGATACAATAGATAGAGGTACTCCATGTAGTCGAACTATTTCATTTACGTATCTTTTCGCTAAATATTCCAATGTAGAACCCCATCTAAATGGTAAGAAGTGTGCCGATTTCGTAAGTCTATCAACAATCACCCAAACAGCATCATTTTTCTTAGCTGTTGGAGGCAGACCATAGAGAAAATCCATCGTTATTCGTTCCCATTTCCAAACTGGTATGGGTAACGGATGTAATTTACCCGCAGGTGCTTGATGTTCGGCTTTAATCTGTTGACAAGTTAAACACTTTAACACGTATTCAGCCACATCTTTCTTCATTCTCGGCCACCAATAATGAGATCTAATAGTTTGATACATTTTTGTACTGCCCGGATGCATAGCATAAGGGGCAGTATGCGCTTCATCCATTATTTCCTGCCGAATGTTATCAATATTGGGGACGCATAATCGACTATTGATCGTCATAACACCGTTTTCATTTATGACAAACGACTTCGTCAACCCTTGTTTTACTTTTTCTGCAATACTTGCCAATTTCTCGTCCTTAAACTGAGCTTGCTTTATTCGATCCAACATAATAGGATGTATTACCATTGAAGCACATACAACACCTACATCATTCACTTCTATCTCAACATTCATCTTCCTTAGGCTGATTAGATTCGATAATGAATATGATTTTCGACTTAATGCATCTGCCACAACATTTGCTTTTCCTGGATGATACTCTATAGTGCAGTCATAATCCTTTAACAGCTCAATCCATCGCCTTTGTCTCATATTCAATTCTTTCTGACTCAGCAAATACTTCAGACTTTTATGATCAGTGAAAATCTGAAATTTCGTACCATATAAGTAATGTCGCCATATCTTTAATGCGAACACTACTGCCGCTAATTCCAAATCATGTGTTGGATAGGATATTTCATACGGTTTTAACTGCCGTGACGCATATGCCACTACTTTTCCATGTTGCATTAAAACACATCCCAATCCTTGATGAGATGCGTCACTGTAAATCACAAATCCATCTGTACCTGATGGAATTGTTAACACTGGAGCTGTTGTTAATCGCTTCTTTAATTCTTCAAAACTCTTTTGGCACTCTTCAGTCCATTTGAAGATCGTCCCTTTTCGTAATAATTTCGTCATTGGAGCGGCTATTAAAGAAAAATTTTCTACGAACCGTCTATAATATCCAGCCAAACCTAGAAAACTGCGAACTTCTGCCACGTTCTTAGGACTTTCCCATTTGATTACTGCTTCAATTTTCTTAGGGTCCACTTGAATTCCTTCGCCAGATACTACGTGGCCCAAAAATACTACTTGATCCAACCAAAATTCGCATTTTGATAATTTCGCATATAACTTCTTTTCTCGTAAAGTTTGAAGAACGATTCTTAAATGTTGTTCATGTTCTTCCTTTGACTTAGAATATACCAATATATCGTCTATGAAGACAATCACGAACTGGTCCAAGTAGGGTCGAAAAACATCATTCATTAATGCCATAAAGACTGCAGGGGCATTTGTCAGTCCAAACGGCATAACCAAGAATTCATAATGCCCATATCTTGTTCTAAAGGCCGTCTTTGGAATATCATCTTTTGCAATCTTTATTTGATGGTACCCCGATCTTAGGTCAATCTTTGAAAAGACTTTAGACCCTTGTAGTTGGTCGAACAAATCGTCAATTCGAGGCAACGGATACTTGTTTTTCACCGTCACTTTGTTCAACTGCCTATAATCAATACATAATCTGAGTGTACCGTCCTTCTTTTTAACAAAGAGCACAGGCGCTCCCCATGGTGATACACTTGGCCGTATATATCCTTTGTCTAATAATTCCTTCAACTGTACCTTTAACTCATTCAGCTCTATTGGTGCCATTCGATATGGTGGAATAGAAATTGGTGACGTGCCAGGTTGAAGTTCAATCGTAAATTCTGTATCTCGATCTGGTGGTAATCCAGACAAATCTTCCGGGAAAACATCAGGATATTCATTTACTACTGCAATATCTTCCACCTTTAATCCACACAATCGTGTATCTATAATATACGCCATATAACACTGACACCCTTTTCTTATCAATTTGGATGCTTGTAAATTAGAGATCTGACATGCCGTCCATACATTCTTTTCTCCTTTAAACACTATATGTGTTTGATCCGAAGGAAACAATTCAATTTCCTTTTTAAAACAATCTAGTTTTGCTCGATATCGAGACAGCCAATCCATGCCTAATATTACGTCGAAATCCGTTAAAGGTAAAACTAGTAAGGCCGCCTGCATCTCTACCCCATCACTAACAATTTTACATTTCGGGTATACTGTACTTATTATGACCATCTCACCCGTTGGAAGTCTAACATTTACTTTATTTTCTAAGGCTTCGGGTTTATCATGTAATAATGATGCAAATGTTCGTGACATGAATGAGTGTGTTGCGCCTGGATCGAATAAAACATATGCATCAATATCACATATAGATAGCTTACCCGTGATTATACGTGACCCCTCTTTGGCTTCTTCCCGAGTCATTGTGAAAATCCGACCCTGTGCTGGTTGTCCATAAGCTTGTCCTCCTGAATCTCCTCTTCCTGCACCAGTGTTATACGATCCTCGGCCCCTTCCCCTTCCACGATTAGTGGAGGGTCCGCTAACTCTTGATTGCTCCACTGTAGGTTGCGTTTGCGACATTGGACAATTTCTAGCCAAATGTCCGCGTTGACCACATTTGAAACATTCGCCAGTGAGCCATCTACAGACACCAGTGTGATTCTTTCCACAATGTTCACACACTGGTATTGGTTGAGGAATTCCGGTCCCTCGTCCAATAGTTCTTGTTCCCCCATACTACTTCTGGCAGGACCACTTGATGTGTTCATCGATCTCGATGGATTACCAACCTTCTTAAATTTTCCGCTCGACGATTCTTCACCTGCCCTCCTTTTACTACTTTGATAGTTTTTCGATTCTGTTTCTAACTTTTCAGCACGAATAGCCGCTGCCCTTAATCTGCCATAGGATTCCATATCAGAGGGAGTAATACGATTTCTAATTGTATATCGAAGTCCTGCTTCGAATCTTCGGCATTTGTTTCTTTCAGTGGCAACCATATGAGGAGCATAGCGAGATAGCTGATTAAACAACACCTCATATTCACCTACAGATTTATTTCCTTGCTTAAGTTCCAAGAACTCCTTTTCCTTTTGATCCTTATAAACTTCTGGCATATACGTATCATGGAATTCTCTTAGAAAATCCTCCCAAGTTAACACTGGAGGTTGTACCATACTGTCTGGAACTGTTTCCCACCATTCATATGCATGCCCTTGTAAGAGCGACACTGCATAATCAAATTTCTCTTCCGATGTGCACTGCATCATAGTAAAAACTCTTTCCGTTCTCTTTAACCATGTTTCTGCTTCAGCAGGGTCCGTGGTACCCATGAAATCCACAGCACCTAATTTTCTAAGCTTATCATATCGCCTTTCACGGGGAATTGTCAGGGGATTTTCACGCTCATTACGCATAAGCGTATGAGATGAATTAGATTCAGGTACAGCCGATCTTCCTCCTCCCCCTATTGTAGGTTCATCGTGTTCTACATGCAATGGTTCACTTACTGCCCTTCTCCTAAATATGCAAAAAGAATTTTCAGGGCAGGCCATAAAAATACGCATACCATGCAAATGTCTACAGAACCTAAGACCTAGGCTCTGATACCATACAAATGTAACGTCCCGTTTCTATTACTTTACTTGCGCAGCTGTTATATTTGCACATAAAATTTTTCGCCTCTTCACACCATACCTTTATACATAAACGGGCGTACATCCGTTCTCGTAACTTTCATGCATAATATACATATATATTCACATATCATATTTCTTATGCATCATATGAAAGGCACTAATGGTTCTTATACTACATGCACACGATGAACATAGGGGAGTAGGTGAGAGCGTAGCCGGCCAACCTTGAATCCATTCTTCGTATGAAGATGCACTCTAAGTTGCCTGCTAGATATCTACAGCAACTGTGGAAACAACTATTCAGAGTATGATCGCAACATGTTATTCCATTATACAAATAAAAATAAAACTGTAAAAATAAATTTCTTCTTTCATTTGCTTCCGTACATATCTCTAAAGAATACACCATCATTTGTAAACTCCATAGATTCATAACCCTTTCTGTAAACATTCTAATTCACGTAGTCATCTCGTAATCCATCATGGAATATTTATCACATAACCATAGTCCATATACTTATTCATATAATCTGTAGATACCAATGCAATTCTATACGATCATTTATTTCTGATACTTCCGTTATGACCTTGCTAGACCCGTACTATTGACCCCGTAGGGGCCCATGCATGGGACTCTGTAACTGTAGATATATTTTGTGTGCCTGTACAGGACTCTGTAATCCCCCGATTTGTAGGGATGTAAACCATAACTGTATATCAAGTCGTCGATGTCATAGCAGTCATAACGGTTTCTCTTTCCATTTTATCCGTGTGCAATGCTATAATTTCACCCCATATAACATATAAAATTCATATACCATCAATTTGCACATATTGCACGTTAGCACATTATGGCCACATAATTCACGTTAATTTCAAATAATTCATATATCACAATATCATCCATCATTTAATTCACATAAAGCACATAAAAACAGAACACATGTTGCATATCATACTCACAGTATGACTTAAAGCCTCACTCGACTTTGTCCTTGCCTTTTATTGAGTCCTGACCTAAAAACAACATTATTCTGGTAAATATAAAATTCCTATAATGATATGCGTGCGTGACATGCGTGCTTTATTATGCATGATCATTTTTATCCGTAGCTCTTACCAGAATCCCTAACTTATCTTATATCTAAATCGTGAATATTGAATACTTTATGTGATTTTAAAATTCCTTATATATATATATCGAAATCACATGTTGAAATCTATTTGTCTCGAGATTTCAAACTAGAAAATATCGAAGTCTTTTATTAAGAAATCTCAATATCATTAATTGAGGAAATATCGAAATCTTCAAAACATAATATGTCGGCTCTTTAAGTTATATAATATCGAGCTCTTTAAAATATAAAATGTCGAGCTCTTTAAGATATGAAATGTCGAGCTCTTTAAGATATGAAATGTCGAGCTCTTTAAAATATAAAATGTCGAACTCTTTCCAAAGTATAATATGTCGAAATTGTCTGCTTCAATATGACATCAAAAGCTACTTTGTCCTAATCTTGATAATCATTCACATTATTATTATATTCATTTCTTTTCATATGAGGTTATCGTGGTTTGGTTTAGTTCCACCAATCATATTGCTCTTATTTAATAATCACTCAAGATCCTATCTAATAAACTAGCATAACTCGACATTCTCAAACAAATTCCAACACACATATCGACATTCTACCTAAATAAGTTTTTAGATGTCGATTTTATACTAAAAATCCTAATTCGACATCATGTGTCGCAATCTTCTTTATTTAAGTTTCAAATTGTCTCGATATCTTATATCTAATTCATTATCATAATTCGACATTTACTATCTAGTTCATTATCATAATTCGACATTCTCCTATTTAATTCACTATCAATTCATCTCAAGAATTAACCCTATTCAAAATCTGAAAACCCTAATTCTATCAAGGTACGAAGATCTCTTCTAACCTAATACAAATTGATTTTTATAATGATAACATATTACGAGTAAACTTATAAATGTTCAATTCTTATTCCTATATCGAAACCACCCAAACAATCATAGATGAAATCCTTTCAGAAAAATTTAAGAAACCCTAATATATATATATATAGTTACGAAATCTTCTAAATACACTTGCTTATCATTTATTAATCCCTATAACTATATGTATATTATGAAATAGCAAAAACGATTCTTACTTTTCCCTTAGCTGGTTTGTTCACGGTGTGAGTTTGCTCCTTAGTTATCTTCGTAAGTTGATAATGATATGAACTTCGTTTCTTCTATTTTCACAAGTTGTTCAAATGATAACAAAGTATTTGATCTTATCTTTATTTGATTTACGTGTGATACACCTATACTTGTCCTTAGCTAATAATAATCATTATTATAATATAAACTAGTCTTTCCTTTTGACCAATTTCCATACCAAGTCACGAAACTTTTTGATTTCACCTAATCCATTCAACCTTATTCATTATTTCAAATGATCAATACCTTCTCGACATCTTCCTTGTTAATTTTATATTATATTTCGACATTTTTCAAACCCATCTCGACATTTTCTAATAAATATTAACATCTATCGACATTTTCCTTCTCAATTTTACACTTTTATGTCGCTATTTTCAATTGGTATCGACATTTTTGAATTTCATAGTACAACACATATCGACATCTTATTATTATTATATGTGTATTCACTTGGATTGCGACAACCATTAAAAATCTTATATACATATCGACATTTTAATCGTATATGTCGAGATCTTTAATTGAATATCGAGATTTTAAATTTCAAACAAACAATATATTTCAATATCTATCTGATCAAATTTCTAAAATCTCGAATCATAACTCAACATCACAGCACGTCCTAATTTATTAATAAATAAAGTTTCTCAACACCTGAGAAAACCCTAGAAATTTCTAACCTTCGTAACATTCACTTCTATCTCTTCGAGGACCTAGTACTATAACACTTTATTCAACCTTATTATACTTAAAGTGAAATATGAATGCATGAATTTATATAAATGCATAAAATTATGATATGAAATTTCGGTTCCTGACAGAAACAATTAAGCATGGAGCGCAGATAGGGTTCACAACCACGAGCAAGGCTCGTCACGGTTGTGAATCCCGTCTGAAAAGTAACGACATATTAAAAATTCGTATCACCCAATATAGACCTCGGATTGAGAATCCCTTTGGTCAGAATTGAGATTGGTATAGTCTTTTATCTATGGTTAAAAATTGCAGGTCCATCGGACATCGATTACCCTGCAATAAGAGGGAAAATACAAAACTGACGCAAACCTGGCCGTGGCCGTGATAGGGGCAGAGTGGTTCAAGACACTGTCCACAGTAACGGCCGTGAAGGGATATACGTGAGACCGTGAAACCGACAGTTTTGGGTCAAAAGTTGTCCAAATCAAGTCCAAATTCGTCCATTGTTTTGTTAGATTAATGGGACAATATCTAGTCATTTGATAATTTAAAAACATGGGAATCAAACAAAATGGGTCATGTAGGACATGATTCAATTTTATCAAACTTAAAGTCATTTTCATGGTTGAAAAATTGATTTTAAGTTAAGGACTTGCTAATTGCGTCCATAAAATTCAAGCTCATTTCTCACTCTACCTTTGAGTTTAGAGAGAGCTGAGAGCATTTGGGGTTGTTCTTGGTGAAAACCCTGTATTGAGTTTAATAAATCAAATAAATACAAACACGTCTCTTATAAAACATATTTCCCTCCTCTAAGCCATCCTTGGGAGGAGGCGGAATTTGGATACGTCCCGGGGTCGGCGTGACGATCTTGCCAAGGCGTTGGAGCTCGGAGAGGTCACGACGTTGCTCGAAGCGGACTACGACAACCGGGACTGCAAAGCGAGAGCTTGGGATCTTCGCGACAATGGTAAGCTTCGAAAACCCTTAATATGTGTCATGCATATTTTCTTACATAACCAAGCTATCTGGGGCTTCATACGGGGATCCCGAGGAAAATATTAAACTTCCACTGCGCTCGGATTGATCTCGGGGTCACCAGGGGTTACCCAACAATGGTATCAGACACATGCTTGGATTTAGGTAACGACATAACCGAACCCGAAATGATCTTGGTTGTGCAAATCAATGATTCGCTCGAGCATCATAGCATGAGTCGCTCCCGGTTCGAGTTTGCAAATCGAGCTCGCATGGTCGAAACACCGTCTCGTTGCGAGCGGTCCGGCAAAGTGCAACGTTGTGGAGAGAAACCGTAACGGTTGTCTCTGCGCGGATTATAACTTCACGCTTGGAGGTGAGTTAAAGGGTGTACTTTGTGTAGGTGCATAGATCTAGTGGTCTTTGGTCGATCCGCATAAAAACACGTTAGACGTGGTTTAAACGGAATTTCAGCGATACCTATAACAATGATAGTGAGGCTGAGAGCTCAAAACGAGCTGATCAACGGCTTTAATGACCTTGCATGTTTGCTTCTCCACTACCTCTTTACACTCCTTGAACATTGCAATAGCTTCAGATCTCTGTCTCAACAAATAGATAGCCCCGTAGCGGGACCGATCATCCGTAAACGTAATGAAGTAGCGGGAATTGTCTCGAGCCATTACACTAAAAGGTCTGCATACATCAGTGGATTAAACTCCAAAGTAATTCTGTGGCCCTCATAGAAGTCCATGTAAAGGGTGACTTGGTCATTTTGGTGAATTTAGTAGGAGGTAAACCTAAAAAATTAGGGTTTTATAGATGAGGTTACCTAATTATGAGTGTTATGATATGATATTATTTGAGGTATGTATTATAGCATAACGCAATTATGGTTTCCTAATGTAATATAACCTAATTATGAGGGTCTTAAATAGAGTTTTAAGGTTAGGATTTTTAAGCTAGGGTTTTTAAAACAGGTACCCGCACATGGGCGCGTGTGGTTCCAGCAGTTACGCTCATGGGCCTGCGCACATGCGGGTCCTATGCAATATCAAGCTGTGTCCTGTGCTTATGCACACTGCTCCCGTGCTTATGCTCATAGGTTCCCTGCACTGTAAAAAGTGAACCTTAAGAAAACCCCTAATTTAAGTCAATAATTGTTCTTCCTTTGCAGACATTTATATTGAATTAAGGTCAATTATTTGTCTGTCATATGTCAGTTTTGAGGTCGATGTCAGAATTTCTTGTCAAATTTGATGTCTTCGATGGGTGAAAAGCATAACATGGGGACTATATATACCTTTGCTCATATTAAACTTAGAAAAATTAATCTTAACGAATAATTACCCTTAAAAAAAATCTTAACAAAAAACTACAGGCTCAATGATGGTGTCATCCAACTAGACATTGAAAACAATAACTAAATAATGTAATTTTTATTAACGAGTTAAGAAATATACATAAAAAAAACTTGCCTTAAGTTGGTGACTTCGTTAGGATGTAGCAATCGAAAAATCGTCTCTAATTGTTGCAGAAGACCATAATATTGTGGGTTATGATAATATGACCTATTTTATCCGTATAGAGGCTGAATCAAACTTCGAAATAAGTTAATCTTGTGTAAAACTGCGAAACTAGTCGCAGGGTCCCCGCACGTGAGCGCTGAGGACCAGTGCTCATGAGCAGTGGACCTGCGCATGATGATGCGCGGCAGCTACGCGTTGCATGCGCGGCATGCTTTCACGCACGGGTCCTATGCTCATGTGCAGGGACCCGTGCTTAACAAGGGGACCCGTGCGCTTATGTTCGTCACGTGCTTAATAGATGGGTCCCATGCGGTAATGTATTGCATTGGTAAATGTATTACTCAACTATCATTGAATTATTGGTCTTTTACTTTTTTCTGGGGTATTGTCAGTGTTATAACAGTAATGTCAAATCTGATGTGATTTTTGATGAAGCAAAAAGCTGAATAACGAAACATTTAAAAAATGATAAAATGTAATAACATATATAATTTTGTGCAGATTAAAACTACAAAAACTAACTAAAAAATAATTGTAACAACAGAATTTAATCTTGTGTAAATTTGCGAAAATTCGCAGGGTCCCTGCACATTAGCGCTCGAACTGCTCTGACGTATGAAACTCGTATGAGGCGCGCAGGTGGCAGGGAAGTGCCCATGACCCCTGCATGGACAACCAAACATGGTCAGTGCCCATGCCCCTTTGTTCATCGTGCCGTGATGTGATAGATAGCTGTGAGACGGACCCTGCCTCATAATTGGTTTCGATTGCATCCGCCCACCGGTCACGAGCTCCTTCTCCATGACAAACGCACCTAACGTTCACTCCATCATAAGTAGGGTCTCGAAAATAGGCTGCATTTGTGTCTTTTGGAGTCGGCATTAACAACCCTCGTACAAGGGACCCATGCACCTTCAATAGCCCCCATCTTCGGTATCCCTTCCGCTTCCATTGATTCGTGACCCACTGGCATATACGTGGCCTCGCCTGCGGCAACTCTCTAGGTTGAGTAAATTGATGAGTGAGGCCTGGTACGCATTCATATGCTAGTATGTGAAGACCAAAGACATAAGTAGTCTTTGAAACTAGAGAAAATATCGATCACGATCATCCAAATATTAAACCCTAACCGAAAGTGGATGTACAAATCCACTTATCAGCATACGGCAATATTTACTCCCACCTCTAGCCACGTGAGCTTGTCCCGTCCCTCCTCTCCCTTATATTTTGTTTCAGCGATCGTATTGACTCGCTAAAAGCCACACTGCCCCAAGGGTAATAGGAGAAGGCCGTCGAGCCTTCGACTAAATGAAGGATCCAAGAAGGAACAACGGTATCCTTCTTGGAATGTTGGGGCAGCAAGACGGCAACCGCAAAGTAGAGGTCCGCCAACTTCAACTTCTCGGCATCAATGCGCTGCGTAGCGTTGGCAGCCAACTCCTCCAATCGTTGCACAACGTACGACATATGAACCGTCGATCTACCGGCAAAATGTCGTTCAGCAAATTCCGTCCTGAAGTTCACTTTCGGTACGTTGGCTGCGAAGTTCAGCCCCGTGATTAGGCGATACTCTTATTTTAAAAAATGGAGTGGTTTGCTCCCGAGGATCATCCGAATCTCCCATGATTATGAAGTTGCGTCTGTCTCTTGATGAGCCACAATAATTGCGCTGATAGAATGAAATTGGCGGCAGCTTTGAGGAGTCTGTCGAACTGACTCCATTTCGTAAACACTGCCAACTCATCGTCGTTCAGACATTCGACAATCTTTTGGCTCGCTTCCACGTAAAGTGACCACAATATCCGGCACTCAAAGTCTTCATCGTCTCGGGCAAATTACTTCTATAACCTAAACGTAAAAAATTGAAAGCTAATTAGATCTGCTTGCAGCACGGGTCCCATGCTATGCTGCGCGGGGCCCTTGAGATTACGTACGGGTCTCCAGCGCTATCAAGCGTGTCGCTTCGCTAGCACGCGTGGGTCCCTTGCTAGCAAGCACGGGTCTACGCGCTATCAAGCATGAGTCCCGTACTATGTTGCGAGGGTCTCTTGTTGTGCTGTGCGGGTACCGTGCACTTGGACGCATGGGTCCCCAGTGCTAGCAAGCATGGGTCTCTGCGCTAGCAAGCACGAGTCCCCGACTATGTTGTGCAGGTTCCTTGTTGTGCTGCACGGGTCCCCTGCTATGCTTCGTGGGTCCCCTGTACGACAAAGTACGTGTCCACTGCGCGGGAGCCCTGCGCTTGCCCCATGAGTCCCATGCGCTTCCACGCATGGATCCTGTGCCCTACTGTTGCAAGCACGGTATCCTGCACTTGGAATGTGGGTACCTTGCGCTTGAAATTAGGGTCCCACTGCCAGAAATTAGGGTCCCCTGCGAGGTAGACGGCGGGTTCTTTATAAATTGAAAAAATTACGTTTACTTTCCGGATCTCGCGTTAGTTGTCATGGTTTCAGAGCTTCAAAGTCGATTGTGAAATGGGCGACGAAGACTTGATCGATTTGCGGGAACGAGTAACGAATGCGAGTGAAATGGGTGCTTTTCAGAAATGTTTATTTATTTTATCCTTGCTTTTTCGTATTCTACAGTAAACCTTTGTGAAAAAAAGTTAATTTTCGTGGACCAAGCATCAACCATTTTCTTAAAGGCCTTATTATGTATCAGACATCATTAGCAATTTTGACTAGAATTCATGCCCCATTAATGTTTGAGTTAAAGAGGAAGAACCCTATTTAAGTTTTCATTAGAGTTCAGGCCCAAATATTGCTAAAAGACATATTTGACCTTTTCAATATGCAAATATTACAAGCATTTGTCATAGTTTGGTATCGAATCTTTTGGTATCGAATCTGCTAAATTAATACCAAATGAGAATAAGTAATATATCTCGTACCGGTCTGGTTAACGTTTCTTATGGTAATTATACCACTTTAGGCCTTTTTCGTACAGAATATTTTGAAATGAGTACCATATGAGAATAAATAATTATACCACTTTACACTTTTCTAGTGCCACATCTTTTAAATTAATAGCAAAGGAGAATAAATCGTACCAGTTTGGTTAATGCTTCTTATGGTAATTATACTACATTACGCCTTTTTGGTACCGAATTTTTTGAAATAAATACCACATGAGAATAAGTAATAAGGGCATTTACCAAATCGTATTTCCGGGTCCTTTACTCTAACTTTTACATAAAGTATGTCTTTTAACTTATTCTTACTTACAGGTAGGGGTGTTCATCGGTCGGTTCGGTTCGGTTTTTTCAAATTTCGGTTGGTTTTTCGGTTTTCGGTTTTACGTATGCTTAATCCGATATCCGAACCGTTTTAATTTGGTTCGGTTCGGTTTTTTATAATTCGGTACGTTTTTCGGTTAGGAATTTAATATCAACAAAAAAATATTATGAGCTGAAAATACATAAAACAATTTATGGTTAATTAAAACAAAGAAGATTTATGGAACGTGACATATGGCATTCAAAGGTCCAAAAAAAAAACATGAAAGAACAAAATATAACCAAAATATAAAAACATTGATATGAAGATACTATAAATTACTTGAGAGAAAAATAGTTTTTGATTGGTGAGGAAAATATTCACCTAAAATGGATAAAAAAATTACCAATAAAATTATATTTAATGTGTTGTTACGTTATGGGAGAAAAACAAATGATTTTTATTATTTTTTCTATTTTTAATGTAGTATGATAATTTCAGTTTGGTTTTTTCGGTTTTTCGGTTTTACGTATGCTTAATCCGATATCCGAACCATTTTAATTTGGTTCGGTTCGGTTTTTTACAATTCGGTTCGGTTTTTTTGTTCCGGTTTTTTCGATTCGGTTCTTTACGGTTCGGTCGGTTTTTCGGTTTTTCGGTTAATTTGAACACCCCTACTTACAGGAAATCAGTTTTTAAAACAGTAACTAATGGGCCTTGAAACTAAAATTGCGCCTTTCTTATATCTTCTAGTAAAAAGTAAGCAATTGCCCAGTGCCCGCCACATGCTCCTGCGTGGCAACATATATATCACAGACATCATAACTAGTTGGGGACCTCTAACAACAAGATTCACGGTAGGGAAAACCATTCACCGCCCACTCTCGACGGCGAACCCATGGCCGTGACGCCTCGGCTTTGCTCTGCAATGACAGCAACCAACTGCAAATAACCCCAACATAGGATTATTTTCAACCCAAATCAGAGTTCCTAAATGCACCAGCAGCGACTTCTCCATACGACGCCGTATGACTCAACTCCACTCTTGCTCGATGACCACTTGCTTCGCTTCCAACGAGCAACCATCTTCTTCCGATGCTATCAGGTCAATTGAATGAAATTTCTTTACTTCGTGCCTTTTTCTTCTGCTGTTCTTCTAGGACATAATTTACAAGAATCGTCTGAATTTTGCAATGGTCATCAATTCCTTTTTCCTTTGGATTCCCTAATTGAGTACGTGCGTCCACCCACCAGTTCAACGGCAAAAATCAGAAGCGAAGTACTCTCCCCTTTCCGCTCGGTTCGAATGTTTTTCTACACGGCCTTCATCGCGAGCGGTTCCTTGGGAGGGCTCATAGCAACCTCACAGCTGATTGGCGCACTGTCGAATCCTTCGAGGGCATCTCAGGTTTCGAACATCCTCAAAGGCCTGGCAATAGATATAGGAGCAGTCCGGTATTCGCTTTCCTTTATTACTGAGAGAACAATGCCAAGAACGCCCAAATCGCCAGGCTTTCGAGGGAGGAAAGCTTGTCCAATCTCAAGCTTCGTGTCGATGAAAAGAGGGTCTTCCTCTGAGCGATTTCAGAGGGATCGCCTGCCTCGTCATCCTGGCCGGCCCCAAAGATTTTATCGAGGAGTGCTTTAAGAGGAGCGAACCTTACACGGAGGGTTTGCTAGAGAGAGGGGTGCTTGTGGTGCCTTTTGTTACCCAAGGTAATATGCCGACGTTTGAATTCGGAGAAGCTGAGGATGTTCGGAGAAGGAAGCGGCTTTGGCAGCTGGCGCCGGTTTATGCTGCCGAATGGGCAAAGTGAGTTGTCGCTGTCTTAACGTCGTCAATAATGGCAAAAAGTGAAATGAGAGACTGATGATGTTAGATTTTGTTTTTGTGTTTTGATTGAACAAACAGGTGGTTGGATGAGCAGAAGAAGATGGCTAATGTGTCTTTCGACTCTCCAGTGTGAGTGTTTTGCTTCAGTAAAATTTAAATGATATGGTCTCTTGGATTTGAAGAAGTTCTATTCTATAAAAATACATGGAATCAGATTCAGATCTCTAGGGCTATTATTAGGTTGGAATCCTCACTATCAGTAATCATACAAGAAAATATACTTATCAGGCTTAATGGAAGCAAATCAACACGAGTTAGTGTATATCTGGTAAAATATAAATCTTTATTGAAGCCGCATTGTTTCTTTAGGATTTCGTGTCCAAACGTATTAAGCTGAACAGTGAAACATAGATACATTGAGCTGTTTATTTTTTGAAACGAAGGTATTTATCTCTGCGGATGGATGGAAGAGTACGAGGAAGCGGCATTTGTTACCCTCCATGGAAGGCCTTTACAGTTCAATTACCGCCGGTCAAAGGGTATGGTCTGGACTTCTCGATGGTATGGACGGCAGAGTTCTTTAACCAAAGCTTTTTTTTGTGTTTATTGCACTAAACGTACTATGTTCTGTAAGTACTCTTGCTAGAATTGCCTTTTTTTCTTTTCAGTTCATTGTCGAATACAAAGATGACAGCAACTCTTATAAAAGAAATCCACATCAAGATTGTATTATACAAGAATAAAACTCACAACTGAAATGATTCTTGTAGCAGCAGCTGAAATACGCCGCATTAGAGAATCAGCCCCAACTGCCTCAATGTTCTTCACGCATCATGCACTTTCCTTAAAACCTTAGTAGTTATCAGACCTGGCCAAAGGGTTCGCGGGCTGGTTCGGGCAGTTCCGGACCAGGCGGGTCCCGCCGTGGCCCGCGGTTCAGGTTCCGGTTCCAGGATATTTCTTGGAAACGCCTAGAACCGTACCATGACACCATGGTTCTAGACGGTTCCGGCTTCCGGGCACGTTCGAGCCAGTTCAAACCCTTTAATTTAAAATTATTGATGTGACCTTTTTGGTCCGTAGGCATTAGAATGTTTGATGATTTATGTAATTGTAATGCCATTAGGTCTATAAATTAAGTAATTCAATTTGTGTGAAATAAAATGTCTAAGTACATAATAATATTCGACTAAGCATCGATTAATGAGGTATGAAATATTTAATTGTCGAATATTTGATTCATATCTGATCCTGTAATTAATGGTAAAACTTTGTGATCGCATGTTATAAATGTCTGACATGCTAGGATATATCGGACTGAATATACTGTGCTAGTAATAATGTGGGAATATACTACAGGGTTATATATGGAAAATACGTTGTCTAAATATAGAATGTGATATACCTGGTCGTTAAGTCATGAATGAAAATCATGTGTATGATCTTTTGAATGCATCCCACTGATTTTATTTTGCAATATCGATTGATATCTTTCCTTACGGAAATTAGGATATTATATTTTGGAAAGATTTGATTGATTGACTTTGTGGATAAAATGTTAATATATATGGTATGTGCTGAAATGGATGACATCTCTGATATATGGAAAGTTATGCCATTATGGGTTAATTTGTGAAATATGTGATCTGATCTATGTGCTAAATATGGGAAATATATTTGATCTAACGCTATCTTATGTGTTAAACATAGAAAATAAATTCGGATTGATTTATTCTATATTAGCTTTATGGAGAGTTCTGTTATGATAAATATAATTCGAAATATTGAATACTCCTTGAATACGAATCTGAGCCTTTATGTGAATTATAATAATGCTATTTGAAGCTTATGACTATTGTGATGATTTATGATAAGCATGATTTGGCATGTTGAGTCTCGAAAATTGCATGGATCATGTGCTTGATTTGGTGATTAATCTCAATGATCTGATTTTCCATGTAAGTGTTGAATGAAAAGGTTTATATATATGAGCAACACTTCATATTGTCGAAGTCTAGAATTTGCGAAAGTACCATTACAGAGTTTAAGCAGAAACTTGCCATTGAGATATCTGAGCGTTCACTCGCGATATCTTTCTGCCTACCAGAACGATCACTTGCGAATTACTGACTGTACTAAGATATTCCAACATCCCACCATATATTCTGTCTTCGGACGTGTTGTCTCCGGACGTGAGCAATACTAAGGAGGCAATGTTGACGTTTTTATGCACACGTGAAGGGAAGGACGGGTTCTGGGAGCCCTTCGGTAGCGAGCTGTAATCTGTCAGGAATTGGAGATTCCCAAAAAACGAAACTCGGCCTGTGGTAACCTAGTGTGTCTAGTGTTCGACTTGTTTTGGGTGTGTATTGGGCTGATCAATCAGTTTTGTATCCAGCTACGATGTATTATAGTGATTGATTAAACTCTTTAGGAGCAAAAATCAAGGAGAGGAGTAAACCGTTTTGGGGATATAGCCTCTGTAGAAATTCGTCTCGCATTTACTTTACAGTTATTTCCTTTTACAGTGAGACAGAACTAATACACACCTGACGTAACTAGGATATATCAGGCATATTCATCACATGCATAAGTAGGCATATCTAAGTCACTACATCGTAGGATTTGTGAAAAGAAGCATAATTTTTTTATAAGCCTAATTACCACCCCCAGATGGACTCCCTCATTTTGGCCATCTCGCCACGCAAGACCTCTTTCTATATCATCTCTTACCTCAATCAGGTAGCTAAATTGATTACGTAGCTGATGAGGCTTGGCTCTACTGGTCAAGCTGAGGCGCTTAGGGTCATGTTGAGAGAGATCCTGGATTCGAATCTCATCTCTGTGCCATTTCCATAGGCCTGCCCACATGGACCCAGACATGCGCGATTGCGATAATATCACCATCTAATAGTTCTCCATCTAGACGGCATTTTTTACCTCTTTTGTTCCCCTTTGCATTTGCATCACTAGAAGAGGACCCACCAAATAGTTAGAGATTCTTTTTTGTTCTCACAACCCATCTATCCATATTGAAAGCCTACAAATGATTAAAATAATGCGCAAATTCAATTACTTAACGTCCAAGTTAACATCAAATATGAATAAATTAGAACTAAAAAACAAATAACCTTGAAAAATAAAGGGACGTTTGGGGTTCAGGCCCCATTTTATATTTTATATAGCCCAAGGACCTTGTCAGAAAAACATTAGTTTGAAGGACCTATTTCACAATTTAAGTTAGAATTAAGGTTGTTGGACGAAAATACCCTTATAAAATAGTAGTCATGAAGTGGTATCCAGCGCGTCAGTTCTGTTATCAGTTATCACATGACAGGAAGTGTTACATGAAGTGGTACTGTAGATCCATGAAGTGGTATTGTAGACCCATGAAGTGATACGAGTGAACAGTGAAGTGGTACTGGTGAACAGTGAAGTGGTACAGTAGATCCATGAAGTGGTACTGGTGAACAGTGAAGTAGTACAGCATTTGTTAAGCATGAAGTGGTAAGGTTGAACAAAGAAGAAGTTCTACTGTAGACCCATGAAGTGGTACTTCTAACGAGAGAAGTGGTACAGCGTCTGTAGACCCATGAATTCCAAACATTTCAGCAGTACCACTTCATGGGTCTACAATACCACTTATTCTATGTTCAACATTATCACTTCATGGGTGTACAATGATGTACCACTTCACTGTTCACCCATACCACTTCACTGTTCATTCATATCACATCATGAGTCTACAGTACCACTTCATGGATCTATAGTACCACTTCATGTACATTATATACCACTTCTTCATGGTTGCTTTTGAACGTTTGAATAACACGATGGCATGCTTCGTACTTTATTTTGTTTATTATGGGCAAATATATCTTTTGTCATGGATTTGGTCCTTTTTTCTAAAGGAAACTTCTTCTATCTATTTGAAACATAAATGGAGTCTGAATAATAAGGAAACTTATTAAATGGTCCTGAAATTTAATTACCTCAAAAATAAAATTGTAAACGTACCTAGCAGTGATGTGAGTAATAAATCTCTAATATGATATGAATCACTCAATAGAATCATAGATGGAGTTCTCTGTTACTGCCTTGGAGAAAAATAGAGAACCCTCGCTGTTTAAGCGTTTTTGCAGGTATATTTTATTTTAATAATTAAGTGATTAGTCAATTAAAGCTATTCAACAAATAATATTTAAAAATAGCCCAATAACGGTTATGAGGCCCAAAAAAAAAGTAGAAATGGAATAAGCAAAACAACTAATTAATTAAGATACATGACCCAAACCAAAGCGCAGCCGACACTAATCATCTTTCTTCATTTTCTGGCCCTGACCTTATCGTCTTCCTCAGTGGGTGGGGGCTCTGCAACTTAAGCTAATAAAAAACAAAAGCAGGTGGGGCATACCTGATAAGTGGAATTTATATTGTATTTTATACCCCGTAAAAGCGTATTATCGTGTTATTTATTTTAATTTTCCTCGAATATCATGCGTACTACGTTTATATTTGATTTATGACAGGTATTGGGAGAAAGAATTAGAACGGGAATATTTGGGCTCGAATTAATTTGAGGAATCGTCGAACCAAATGTCGGCCCAAAAACAATTGTGCCGAAGAATAAATTCAGCCTATAAGTTCCAATCCCATTTGAGACATTAAGGCCCAAGACTATCTCAACCCATTTACACTTTTTAGCCATGAGACCATGGGAGATAAGGGAAGGGAAGCCTAATGAGGGAACGATTCTTATACATACAATACACACGCACACATTTTGGGAGGAAAAAAAGTCATGGCGTGCAGCCCTTGGAAACCACACCGCCGAATCCAAACTTACGAAGATTTGGAGATCTCCAACATTTACAAGAAAGTCTGCTCGAGGTGGCCACGATTGGAAAAAAGATACACAATTCACTCCTTATATACATAAAGCAGGAGGTCTTAACGAGGAGGACGAGACCATATACACGCATACACATCACTCAAAGCTCACGTTCGAGGCCACCCGAAGCAATATTTGGCAGAACAACGCAATACGACACCGCGGAGGAATCGAGCTCGCTGCTCTTGGTGCTGCTCGGGGCTCAAATTCATCACAGAGGAACATCGACGAAGCTCTCAGCTCTCACCAAGGAAGGCGCTGCTGACCAGCTCTAACTCAAGGAACATCTAAGCGAGGTAGTTGTGTGTAGGCAAGATTGGGCTGCATGCGTGTTAGGAGCCAGCAAGGGGGCAGCAACGTGATTATCGTGTGCATTCGCAACTCGCCCACCATCTGCTCGACGAAATTCCTCAACGAAGGAAGGCGAAATTCAGGGAAGAAAATATATTTTCTCGTTGTTATTTACGCTTCTCTCGCGTTGATGTTTCATATGAGTAGTTAAATCTTGTCGTATCTGAGATTAGATGAACCCTAGCGATATCGTACGTGTGTGTTTAAAGTATTTTGGTATGCTTTTTATTATGACTCGGTTACGATATATGCTATTATTTTGATTATGTCTATATGGTCGAAATAATTGTTGGGAAATCGATCGCTACGCTCGAGAGAGGGGCGACGATTAGACCACTCGTAAACGAGCGGAATAAACTCATCGCTAGAGATAGGTTGAACTAACCCGCCGGATTAGAGTCAAATCTAATAGCGGGATTCATCGTTATTTATTGCGGTCTGCGATTAAATAAGTTAGGGAAGCTTGCCCAGCTATTTAAGACGTAGATTAGTTATTACGAGTCGAAGCGAGTAAGCGCAGTTTCACCCAATCGTTGAAACTCGTATACATACCATAGGAATCCTCACGGTCTAATAATTAACTAAAATATATAGCATGTTTGACGGTCGATCGAGCTAGGGGGATTCGAAGTCTCAAATACGTTCGCTTTCATAAAGTCGTTTCAACCCCATTATCGCTATTTCATATTTATCGTTTGTTTAGTTTATCGGCATTTTTATTTTATCAATCCAAAAATATTTACTAGAATATTTTAAACGACGGTTTTCTAAAGTATATAGTTCCTTTGGGTTCGATACTCGAATACTTGCCACTTCTATACTATTTTCGATAGGTACACTTGCCTGTTGAGCGTAGGATAGTTCGTCGATATTCGTTTCATTTTTATTACTCGATCCGCTCGATCAAGTTTTTGGTGCCGTTGCCGGGGAACTATAGATATTTGGAAAACTTTAGTTTATTATTCTAGCTATTATTATTTTTATTATTTTTATTAGTATTATTATTGTTATTATTCTTATTGTGTGTCATTATTAATATTATTACTATTATTATTATTATTATTGTTATTATTATTATTATTATTTACGAGTATTTTTATTAATACTATTTTTTTTTTCTTATTATATTTACTATTTATTGTTATTATTATTGTATTATTATTGTGTCACTTATCATTATTATTAGTATTATTTACGAGTATTTTTTTCTCTTATTTTAGGAAAATTGGAGGCAAAATAATCGCCTGAAATGTATGACGTCACTGAAACAACCGCGCTCAATGCTAAGTTCGAGTCCTACAACAACAAATTACAACAAACGGCTTTCAGATGCAGACCTTAATGAATGTAGCCTTACTGCATCTTACAACGAAGTCAGCCGTCACTGTTGCAGTTGCAGCATGCCCGATGATCCCCATAGCTTTCGCACCTCCTCATTCATACCGTGCATATAACCCTCTATGCACTACTTGCGGGGGAAGCCATGAAGCAACTCAATGTCCGTCCACTATTTCGATGGAGCAGGTGGATATATAGGATACTACCAAGGTTCGAGAAATTCTGCTCCCCAAGTTCATCCGAACATGGCCTTTGAAAATCAGCAGCGATCTCCTCTAGAATTTTATAATCAAAGAGTGCATGGGTTCCAAGGCGGAAATTATGAGAATGCTCCCGATCGGATGGATAAGCTTGAAGACATGTTTGCCAAGTTTATGGAGAAGCTCGATTATCGCTTGGATAGTCAAGAAGCCCGACTACAAAATACCGAGTCCACATTGAGAGCATTAGAGAAACAAGTCGGACAAATAGCTGAGACTCTTCAACAAACACCCTCTCAGATTATTAGCAAGCAATATGGAGACAAATTCGAAGGAGAACTGCCGCACCGTCTTAAGCGAGGAGGAGATCTCTCAACCAGTCGTGAGAACATACCAACCAAAGTTCCATTTCCAGCAGCTTTAACACGAGCAATATCAAAAGATCAATTCGGAGAATACATGTCCAAGATAAGCTCCATGAAGGAAGCTACAAGGAAGAATGCCATCGAGAGCCAAAAAGAGATACACGAAGAAGAGCAAGTAAAGGAAGTGGCGGAGCAGGTTGAAACGGAGAAGTTCGTGTAAAGGATGAACAACTGAGCGAGCAGCAAGAAATTGCGACTAAGCTTTCTGTCAAGACGTGTGAACCTGAGATTCCATACCCAACTAGCCAAAAAGAGGATATGATTGGCGGCAAGTTCTGTACGTTGCAAGTCACTAAGAAGAATGACATGGCTATTAAGGGAAGTAAGGAGCATGATAAAGAAAGACGCTCATTCGAGGGACCGCCATGTTTGGAGCTTAAGTAACCCAGTGGTCGTATCATCAATAGACGATGTCTAGCTAAAAGACATTAAAGAAAGCGCTACTTGGGAGGCACCCCAAGTCTATCTTATGTTTTTCCTTTATTTTTCTATACGCAATTTTTTTTAGTTTTTATGTTTCTGTGTTTCGACTATCGCAGGGAATTCTAAATCTCAAGTGTGGGGAGGAGCCATACAAAGCATGCACGTCGGACTATTCAGGGAAGTTCGTTTATCATTTATTCCTCTTCCTTGTGTTACATAATTGTTACGTTGAGGGCAACGTAAATCTTAAGTGTGGAGAGGGGAATTTCTGTGAATTTAGGCGAACATGTTATATGTGTGCATGTCTTAATTTTTGGTAGAAATTTTTCGAAAATTGGCACGAATTTTTTTCGAAAATCATGTTCCCTCGATCAAATGATGACTTTATGTAAGGAATTTTGTGAGTAACTATGATACATATGCGTAGTCTACTTCTTGCTTACATGATGAACTTGGCGATACCTGATAGATTCGTACACATAATCCTATTTTTATGAGATTTTTAGCCTACGAGCTTTTTGCTCATTTCTTTGGTTGTGTGAATCGTGCTTAATTTATTTCTATTCAGAACTTGCTTGTGTATTACGTTTTGAAACTACTAAAAGTGTGGTTGCGTGAATTGAGGAAGGCATTAGGAATTAAGTCCCTAGCCAAAGTATCCAACCATGACTGGCCCCCGTAGTTAGCCACTTTGAGCCTGAGCCCTTTATTTGAAAAATCCCGGGAATTATAAAATCGTTGACATGAGAAGCTTTCAGATACATCTTACCCGATTAATAGAGAAAGTGAAGGTTGAGTGCCAATGTCGAAAAGCGTAGCCCGGCCGTTGTTCAAAAAAATAAAAAAAATCTCCTTTAAATAATCTGTCGTTAAGAACTCCTCCATCGATAATCTTTCACCCGCAAAGGGACTGAGAGAAGAGGGGCTTAACGACACGAGAAGAGGAGCTTATATACGTGAAAAGATGTTAAGAACCCTTCCATCGATAATCTCTCATGCTAAAAAAAAAATTGGGAGAAGAAGGGCTTAGCCAATGCTGAAAAAAATCAAAGACGGCAAGAGCTAATCACAATGTATGCGGCGCGCTATCAAACAACGGCACGACACCGACATAACGACTTTGATATTGTCGATTGAAGTTTATTCTCCAATATAGTCAGCTGAGCCCTACTATAACCCGGAAAGACCTTTCGATTCATGCATGATCATTGAAAGTGGTAGATTTACGAATCACTTGTAAGCTTATGGTAGAGATTAGATTAGCGCATGAGCCGAGAGAGTTCACAGACATTTTAACCTATACACTGAGTGATTTGAGTGAATCTTTGTGAGGTTCGGATTTCGACGGTATCGCTAAAGAAAATCGTGTAGTTAGTCGTTGATTTCAAATATGCTTTCTGACTTTACTTCATTTCCTCCTACGTGATTTCGCTCTTGATTGATATGTTGCATGATTTCATCTTTTCATATGCCATTATTGTTTCTTTGCTTGAGGGCAAGCAAACGCTTAAGTGTGGGGAGATTTTTTTTTTTTTACCGGAAACGATAGCTTCATTATCATAAACAAAAATACAGGGCTAAATAACCCAAGAGGTCTCTCCAGTGATATCAACCTGGAAGAGAAAACAAGGCTCACACGGAGCATCAAACACCCAATCAAAACGAAAAGCCGACAGAAAACTAAGATTCATGATCTAAAACACGACAACTAAAGAACGTATTACAAAAAAGGCTGTTAAGCCTAATCCACAACACTCTTCATTTGCACGGGTCATCGACTCTGAATCTTGCCTTCATCGGAAAAGGCTCCACAAAGGGAGAAGGGGCTCCAACAAATGAGAGAAAGAGCTCCCGGCTCGGAGGCCGGGAGAAAGAGCTCCCGATCCGAAGGTCGAGAGACACACGGTGGGTGAACGGCAGTGGCGGCGAGCGAGGGTGAAAGGCAGAAACTGTGAGGATGCGCGGCGAAAAGCGGGCAGCAGCCGGCGGGGACTGGGGAGTCCACAATGCTGTTCAGACGACCAAATATGCTTGAAACCTCTCTGGAGCATTTCGTCGAGCAGCTGCTATGCATGGGCAGATTCGTTGATTCACCCCAACCTTTGCCTGCAGCTGTCGAAGATGTCGACGGGATGTGGTTTGGGTGGTGGCGGTGGTGGTGGAAGCGGCGGAGATGGTGGCGGAGACGGCGGAGGAGAGAGAAACCAAAAACAATTTTTTTTTTTTCAAATATAAGAGAAACAAAGAAAATAACAAAAAAAGAAAATCGAAGCTCCCCCACCTCCATTAATGGAGGTGAGGGAGAAGGGGAGAAGAGTTGAGGAGGGGACGGCTAGGGTTTGGAGGAGATTTTTGGGGTAGAGAGAGGATAGAGAGAGAGACGATATAATCGCAAGTGTGGGGAGATTTGATAAGTGGAATTTATATTGTATTTTATATCCCGTAAAAGCGTATGATCATGTTATTTATTTTAATTTCCTCGAATATCATGCGTACTACGTTTATATTTGATTTATGACAGGTATTGGGAGAAAGAATTAGAACCGGGAATATTTGGGCTCGAATTAATTTGAGGAATCGTCGAACCAAATGTCGGCCCAAAAACAATTGTGCCGAAGAATAAATTCAGCCTATAAGTTCCAATCCCATTTGAGACATTAAGGCCCAAGACTATCTCAACCCATTTACAACTTTTTAGCCATGAGACCATGGGAGATAAGGGAAGGGAAGCCTAATGAGGGAACGATTCTTATACATACAATACACACGCACACATCTTGGGAGGAAAAAAAGTCATGGCGTGCAGCCCTTGGAAACCACACCGCCGAATCCAAACTTACGAAGATTTGGAGATCTCCAACATTTACAAGAAAGTCTGCTCGAGGTGGCCACGATTGGAAAAAAGATACACAATTCACTCCTTATATACATAAAGCAGGAGGTCTTAACGAGGAGGACGAGACCATATACACGCATACACATCACTCAAAGCTCACGTTCGAGGCCACCCGAAGCAATATTTGGCAGAACAACGCAATACGACACGCGGAGGAATCGAGCTCGCTGCTCTTGGTGCTGCTCGGGGCTCAAATTTCATCACAGAGGAACATCGACGAAGCTCTCAGCTCTCACCAAGGAAGGCGCTGCTGACCAGCTCTAACTCAAGGAACATCTAAGCGAGGTAGTTGTTGTGTAGGCAAGATTGGGCTGCATGCGTGTTAGGAGCCAGCAAGGGGGCAGCAACGTGATTATCGTGTGCATTCGCAACTCGCCCACCATCTGCTCGACGAAATTCCTCAACGAAGGAAGGCGAAATTCAGGGAAGAAAATATATTTTTCTCGTTGTTATTTACGCTTCTCTCGCGTTGATGTTTCATATGAGTAGTTAAATCTGTCGTATCTGAGATTAGATGAACCCTAGCGATATCGTACGTGTGTTTAAAGTATTATTGGTATGCTTTTTATATGACTCGGTTACGATATATGCTATTATTTTGATTATGTCTATATGGTCGAAATAATTGTTGGGAAATCGATCGCTACGCTCGAGAGAGGGGCGACGATTAGACCACTCGTAAACGAGCGGAATAAACTCATCGCTAGAGATAGGTTGAACTAACGCGCCGGATTAGAGTCAAATCTAATAGCGGGATTCATCGTTATTTATTGCGGTCTGCGATTAAATAAGTTAGGGAAGCTTGCCCAGCTATTTAAGACGTAGATTAGTTATTACGAGTCGAAGCGAGTAAGCGCAGTTTCACCCAATCGTTGAAACTCGTATACATACCATAGGAATCCTCACGGTCTAATAATTAACTAAAATATATAGCATGTTTGACGGTCGATCGAGCTAGGGGGATTCGAAGTCTCAAATACGTTCGCTTTCATAAAGTCGTTTCAACCCCATTATCGCTATTTAATATTTATCGTTTGTTTAGTTTATCGGCATTTTTATTTTATCATCCAAAAATATTTACTAGAATATTTAAACGACGGTTTTCTAAAGTATATAGTTCATTTGGGTTCGATACTCGAATACTTGCCACTTCTATACTATTTTCGATAGGTACACTTGCCTGTTGAGCATAGGGATAGTTCGTCGATATTCATTTTATTTTTATTACTCGATCCGCTCGATCAATACCTCTAGGGGGTAATATGGCCGGTTGGAGGGTCAGCGGACCCTCCGAGTAACGTCGTAGGTCCTTGCCTGATTATGATAACAAAAATGTCAATTGAAAAATCTGACCGAAAGGTTAACTTTACAATGAGGAGTTCCAAGATAGAGGTTCAAACTCATTCAAGACGGCCGTAACGTGGCGCTTGAAGGAGAAAAGAAGAACCAATAAATGAAAGACGATCAATTTAAAGAATTGAAAAAGAAAGCCAGATCGGCTATTATCTTAAATTTCTTACGGGGGTTTACAAGAAGTTGCCACGGAGATGACGACCACTGGTATGTGGAATTGCTTAAAAGATATCTACATGAAGAAGACTAATAAGAATCGGCTTTGTTTGAAGTAAAAGCTATGCAGTATGAACTAATGAAAGGTACTTCTACTCTTTTGCATCTCGATAAATTTAATTCAATCATTATTGATTGGCAAATGTAGAAGTCCAAGTTCCAACTGATTTAGGAAGATCAGGCTATGATATTGTTGTATTCACTACTCTTGTCTTTAAAACACTTTCATGACACTATTATATATGAGAAAGATACAATCCATAAATTAGTGTCAAATATGCATTACAATCGAAATAGCATATAGACATGGATATAGTGGGCCATACAAGTGCAAGCCAGATATAAGGTTTGTTTGCACGGTAAAGACCAAAACGTAAAGACGCTGAAAGCAATAGATATAAAGAAAGGACTAATCTCATGTAAAGAAATAAAATCTGTAATTTTTACAAGAAAAAAGGACCATATCAAAGCGATTGTTGTGAAGTAGAAAATAAAGAGAAAACTTATGATCCAATATAATAAACCTTACAAAGCTAGTGTAGCTGCAGAGCGATGAAACTATTTTTGTAGCAACAACAAACATTGTTAGGTTTGATAATGAGTGGATCTTAGATCCAGACCTGTTCTTAACATAAGTCGGAGTCAAGACTATTTATACATACGAAACTTGCGATGGTGGATACGTCTTAATGTGAAATGATGCTCCATGTAAAGTTGTTGGTAAAGGTACAATTCAAATCAAGACGTTTCGATCGAATCATCCGAGTGTTGGGATACCCGTGTCTTCCAGAGACGCCACGTCCCCGGATATGGTGCGGAATAAAAATTTTCCGGGTTCGTTTATTGCCCTCGTTGCTCGGATCAGAATAGTAACACATAGAAATGTAATAGGGCGGGTCAAACCCGTAGAGAATTACCAGTTGAAGCGAGTGGCAGCTCTTCATCCTTTTCTTCAAGACTTCGTCGATGGTGGTGGATGGCACTAGATCGTCACGCCGACCTCGCAGTGTACCACGGAATCAGTTCTCTAAAGATGGCTAGAGAGAACCGAGCCGTCGCGTGGGAGAAAAGTGTTTCTTTTTCGGTGTGTGTTTGTGCCTTTGTTGAGGACGAAAATTTCTCCTCCAATTATGAAATAAGGCTGTCCTATTTATAATATGATATATTTGGAAATCCCTAGGATATCTCAAAGATATGGTTTTCGATTTTTCTCCTTAAGGGAGAGATTTTGCCATATCTTTCTCTCCCTTATTTAATTCAAAATTCATATAAGGATACTTACCATAATTAGACAACTTAAATACTAAGTCAAACTAAGTATATGTAAATATGGTATAAAATTCGAAACTTAATCCAAGATTAATTTCGAAATTTTCACCTTAAAATAAATAGTATTCCAAATACATTATTTCCATATTTATATTTAATTTTTCGAAATTAATTCCAAGGCATAATTCGAAAATCAGCTTAGGATCAAATTCCAATTTTACCCTCAAGCCTTTTAAGCACTTGGCCAAGCCCAAGTCTCAAAGTTAATTTCATACGAAGCCCGACTTCGGTTCATTAAACGGCCCGAGGCCCACTAAGGCGCGACCCAATGGCCCAAGGCCCGTTAAGGCCCAAAACACTTTCTCTCCTTATCAGTAAACGTTGATGATCCTTTTTAAGTCCGACTCTCTAGGTTCGACTCAATCGGCAAGGGAGGAATCCAGAGTCCGACAGTTACCTAGCCAATCCCACAGTACCGGACCGTAACCTGATCCGAGTGCGAATTTCGACCCAGTCTTTATTCGAGAACCTTACTATAGATTATAGTACTACGTATAAACCCTTCAGCCGTGTCCCAATCGAGTGAGAGTCATGGTCTATATCAAACTCACTATACTCGATTCTATGATAAAACGAGAACGAGGCAAATTACCAAACTACCCTCCATGTCTAACATGAGTTAGTTCAATACTCGGCCAAGGATTTCGTAATTTCCCGTCGCCGTCCTCATATGACACTTATCTCAATTACTTGCGAGACTGTGAATCCGTACTCGGCGGTCTAAGCGCGGCAATCACAAATCGTCATCAAGACCGCATCTGGCCCGCTGACCCATGCAACAGCATATCGAGTCGAGGGGAACCAGTGACAGTCGAGACTTCAAAGTCAACTGCGTCGAAAGCCCCTTTCGGTCTAAGGTTCACGTAGACTACTATAGTGTTGTCGTCGGTCATTGACACTTCTTTGAGTAATAAGCCATGTTCGATCGTACGACCCGTGAGTCAGTGTCCATGAAACGATTCAATCCCTTGATTCGACTCGTATCAGAAGTCATAACCTCCGCTTCCAAGCAGGATATCGGCACTCGATAGGTCATCGACAAATAAGCCATAATCGGTTATCCAGCACCCAAATGGAGCCTAAGGCTTACGAACTTTTAATGCTCGAGGTTAAGAGTCCACTGGTGCCTTCCTCTCTCGTACCCATCGAGAACAGTGACTCAACTCGACACATTTGGATTTGTTCATCTATTGCTTTACCGGATGCTTAGTAAAATACTCTTATTTCCAATAGACGAACAATGCCACACAAAATATCTTATTACATAAAAGGTCGAATGATAAATAAGCTAATGCCCTATACAATCTAATCCTCGTATAGCATTCGAGGGCATATTCCTAACAATCTCCCACTTGCACTCAATGCCATGCGCTGCAGTATCTAATATCCATCTTTTCGAGATGTCTAGCCTGCACTACCTGTGATAGAGGCTTGGTGAACGGGTCGGCCACGTTTTCCGCGGCCGCAATCTTCTGCACGGCTATGTAGCCATTCTCAATGAATCCACGTAACACGTGGTACTTTCTTTCTATATGTTTGGACCTGCTATGAGATCTCGGTTCTTTCGCCTGAGCAATAGCGCTATGTCACACCACAATGGCAATGGCCTATCTGCTACAGGAACGACACCAAGTTCTTCCAAGAACTTTCTCATCCAAACACCTTCCTTCGCTGCCTCTGAGGCCGCTATATACTCTGCTTCGCAGGTAGAATTGTAGGAGTGCTCTATTTGGAACTTTACAAGACACCGCTCCACCATTGAGCGTAAAGACGAATCCTGAAGTGGATTTTCGGTCTTCCACGTCAGACTGGAAATCCTAATCCGTATACCTTCCACTTCCAATTCTCCATTATCGTAGACCATCATCATATCCTTAGTACGTCTGAGGTATTTGAGGATAGTCTTCACTGCTGTCCAATGTTCCTTACCAGGGTCAGCCTGAAACCGACTGACTACGCTCACAGCGTACGCCAAGTCAGGTCGCGTGCAAAGCATCGCGTACATCAAGCTACCCACTGCGGATGCATAGGGGATTTCATTCATCTCTTTCCGCTCCAACTCACTTTGAGGGCTCATAGCCTTGGAAAGGTGAATCCCATGCCGCATAGGCATGAACCCTTTCTTAGAGTTGTCCATATTATATCGCTTCAGGACCTTCTCTAAGTAAAGGGCCTGGGAGAGTCCTCACATACAATTCGCTCAATCTCTATAAAGGCGAATCCCCAAGATGTAGGTAGCTTCTCCCAAGTCCATGGAGAATTCGGTTGAAAGCCACGCTTTCACCATCGAGAGCATTCCAATATCATTTCCTATCAAAAGGATGTCGTCCACGTACAATACGAGGAAAGATATTTTGCTCCCACTGCTTTTCTTGTAGACGCAAGGTTCGTCTTCGTTCTTTAAGAATCCATGGCCCTTGACCACTTTATCGAACCGAAAATTCCAGCTTCTGGAGGCTTGTTTCAGTCCATAAATGGACTTGTTCAGTTTGCACACCTTATGAGCATCTCCTTGCGATGTAAAACCTTGGGCTGCTCCATATATACTTCCTCCTTGAGGTATCCGTTTAGGAACGCAGTTTTCACATCCATCTGCCAGATCTCATAGTCATAGTGCGCAGCTATCGCAAGCAATGTTCGAATGGACTTCATCATAGCAACAGGCGAAAAGGTCTCCTCATAGTCATGCCCTCCTTTTGACTGTACCCTTTCGCCACAAGCATAGCTTTGTATGTATCAACCAATCCGTCAGATCCTATCTTTGTCTTGTAGATCCATTTACACTCAATGGGTCTAAAACCATCCGGGAGGTCTACTAGAGTCCAGACTTGGTTTTCGTGCATAGAATCCATTTCGACTTGCATAGCTTTAAGCCATTTCTCCGAATCCTTATCCCTGATTGCCTGGTCATAGGTAGTGGGATCGTCTCCGACGTGCCCTTCCATCGCAGCAACCTCGTGCTCGATGTGGCCTTCCGTATCTCTCAGGCTGGCGAGATACTATACCCGACCTGCGCAAGTCAGGTTGCGCCTCAGACTGCTCTACGGTGTCACCCGACACTGGAGTTTGTGAAAGCGCTTCTGAATACTCTCCAAGAGTTACTTCGCGACCCGCTCCACTTTCTCGAACGAAATCTTCTTCGAGAAAGTGAGCCTGAAGGGCTACAACGATTCTCTGATCATCGTGGAAGTAAAACTGGTATCCATGGAATCCTCATGATACCCGACAAAACGTCCTTTCACAGCCTTCGATTCCAGTTTATATGTCTTGAGCTTTTCACAAATGCGGGGCAACCCCAAATTCTAATGTGATTCAAGCTCGGTTTTCGTCCTATCCATATCTAATACGGAATACGATCGACAGACTTTGTAGGACATCTATTTAGAATGTGTGCTGCTGTCAACAGCGCATGACCCCACAAGATATGGGCAGGTCTGTATAGCTTAGCATAGATCGAACCTTATCCAACATAGTTCGATTTATGCATTCGGACATACCGTTCAACTGCAGTGTTCTGGGCGGTGTCATCTGTGAAATTATCCCGTTCTCTTTTAAGAACTCGTCAAACTCGAGGCTCATGTACTCACCGCCTCGATTTGATCGAACGGCTTTAATGCTCTTTCCAGTCAGATTTTCCACCAAAGCCTTGTACTCTTTGAACCATTCAAAAGTATCAGACTTATTCTTCATGAGATACACCTTGCCAAAGCGAGAGTGATCATCAGTGAAGGTAACAAATAATGGAAGTTACCGCGAGCCGCTACCTCGAACGGTCCCGCAAACATCCGTGTGGATCAGACCGAGAAGTTCTACGGCTCTCGTAAAAGTCCCTGTGAAGGGCGACTTGGTCATCTTTCCAAGGATACAAGATTCACAAGTTGGATAGGATCAGACCCAAGCGGCTTTATAATGCCGATTTTCTCCAACTCAAGAATCTTCTGTTCTCCAGCGTGACCGAATCGAAGATGCCACAGCACTCTCGAGTCGACTCCAATTTTCGTTTGTTGGTGACTGTATTCACAGTTTTTATTTTATCTTCGATATTAGGTAATACAACCCATTTAGTAAACTTGCACTTCCGACGCAATTATTTCCAAAATAAACATTGCATATATTATTACTAAAACGGAACTCATAAACCGTTTCTGCTCAAAACGGGAATAGAAACAATATTCTTAAGCCCCTTGGGCAAAAGCAAACAACCGGAAAGCAGTAAACTGTGTCTAGTAGATAAAACGAGAGTTTTTGATCCATGTGGGTCGCTGGTACACTATGTCCGCTTCCTACGTTGATCATGATCTCTCGATCTGCCAGCTTCCTACTTCGTTCCAGACCCTGGTTCAAAACACAGATGTGAGCACTAGCTCCCGAGTCTAAGATCCATGAAGCGGAATATACTGTCATAGAACAATTTGTTTCCAAAATGTAAAGTTCTTTACCTGAGGCGGCTAGCTTCGGGCAATCGCGCTTCCAATGGCCAAGCTCATTGCAGTGAAGGCACTTGTCCTCGACTTGGCGCCTTTGGACACGTTCTTCTTGCCTTGCCTTTCGAAATTCGTCCATTGGGCTTATTGTGCTTGTCCGACTTTTTCTTTGTACTCGACCCTCGAGTCTTAGCATTCGCGACAATAACAACTTCCTTTCCTTTCACCTTCTTCATCTGAGTCTGCGCTGCCGACAACTGGTTCATTAACCCAGTCAATGTCATCTCGGCCTTATTCAGATTAAAGTTCACGATGAACGAATTGAAGGAAGGTGGGAGCGACTGAAGTATGAGATCGTTCTGGAGTTCGTTATCCATGATAGAGTCCAGTGCCTCGAGTCTTTCGATCCAATCGATCATCTTGAGCACATGCGCTCCGACGTCACTACCCTCAGCCATTTTTCAATGAAATAGTTGCTCGTCAGGGAATAGCGAGCACCCCTGAATGTTCGCCAAAAAGTTCCTTCAAATGAAGCAAAATGGCATCCCTTCCATTTCCGAGTGAGTGCGGTGCAACTCATTGCTCATGGAAAGAAGTATATAGCCTTGACTTTTGGCTCGTCTATCTGCCATTTGGCATACGCAGCCCGGTCTTCGTCACTCGCATCAGTCCCTGGGACTTGCGGTACGGGAGAATCGAGGACATAAGTCAGCGACTCCATACCTAGGACTATCCTCAGGTTACGGAGCCAGTCCACGTAGTTTGGTCCCACCAAACAATTTCTCTCAAGCAGCATAGTAATTATGTTCGTCATCGCAGTAAATAGAAAGAAACGTAAAGCACAGAAAATAAAGATCTAATTAGGTTTATCTTATCATTCATCAAGCGCAAACAAGGACTTTTCGTTTCGCTTGACTCCCATTATTTTCTCGAAAAACTATCCTCCCGAGAAGAGTTTCGGAAACCTCGTTGAAAGTTTCATAGTGGAGTTGATGTCCCCGACTCGACTAGACTCGCCTCAGCCTTTAACGCAATATTTGGCTCATCTAATCTTATCGAAGTCACGTCGAACGCGAACTTATCCAATAAGAGTTTCAACTATCTTAGTCTCAGTCATTGACCCTCACGGCTAACCCTGCTTATTGGGTTTAACTGCCTAAGTGTAACCTATCAACTTATGCTCAAATCGCACAGAATGTACCGGCCCTTGCTGCCATACGCTTCGTGGGGGCGGACTGGTAGACGAGCGGCGTCCAAGACGCACCCGAGACGCTAACACTTGAGCGGGATATACGACGCCAACTTACTCAGAAAACATATCGCAAAACTCCCCAATGCTAGACATCTCAAGCATGATAGAAGACAGGAATCCAATTCTTTACCAACTTAGTTATTTATCAAACAGGAGAATAAACCATCTCACATAAGAGCACATAAAAACATGCATATCATTTCAAAAACCAACACGCACGTAGGTAGTAAATGACCCTAGGAAAATAAACTACAAGACCAACACAAGCGGGTTATTTCTAGCCTTTCCCTATTACATGCGTCTTTAAAAGACCTCGGGTCGTCGCACGGGTCATGAAGTCGTCAAACGTCCTTCGTCACTCGAACGCCTCAAAGTCACCAAACGTCCACCACCTTGTCACCGCCGGGGGGTTGCCTTCCATCAAATGAGACCTCGTCTTCGTACTTAGTCTAATCTAATAAAACGGTAAATTACAACATGGGGGGGATCATAATCCCGAACAACCCGTATGACAAATACAACCCGGGGGGACGTAACCCTTAACAAATGACCCGAAGCCAAATTCCTAAATCTGCAAGTGCGCCTTAACTCACATTCATA
>JAPQWV010002845.1:0-49531 GCA_027422505.1 Craterostigma plantagineum | reverse complement strand
CGACCACGAAGAGGAAGATCAACAAATCGGCTTCACTGTGGTAACTGATGTTTAGCCCACATTTGACTCGAATCTAAGAAAAATATCATTTTTGATTATGATGACTCAAACTGTTTTGATGGGTATTCTAGTTGTGATGAGGCAGATTTAGAAACTAACGTATGTGCTGAAGTCCAAATCAATGAAATCTGACAATTGTTGTCCGCGCAATGTGAACAAGGAGAAGGCGATGAACGCAGAACTCTCAAAACTGAGGTTAAGAAGCTGACCTATGAGAATGAGAAGAGCAAAAAGATGATTGAAAGCCTACTTGAAAGGATGAACAAAATGGAAGCTGTTTTGAAAGTAAGGAAAAGAGATTGACAAGCTCGAAAGCGAGTCAACGAGGTCGATGAAACGTTCACTAAATTAAACAAGGGTAAATCGACCCTTGACGAGTACTATCGTTAGGTATTTTTATAAACAAGGTCTAGGATTCAGTTCTCAGCCCATATGTGATGATCCTAAACCTGTGTACAATGTTCAGCCTAAGATAGTTTTTGTGAAGGAAAAATCGCATGCCTTGAGTGATTGTAGTGAGACTGTTGAGTAAGTCCTAAGCATGATGTTAGCAAACTTAAGGATGTGTTGTTAAATGTCAACATTGCAAGCAGCCTGCTCATATTAAGCCATATTGCTGGAAATTGAAGAGGGAGATTTCTGCGAAGAAATCGATGTCGGCTGAAAATGTCATCCAGCATGCCGTTTCAACGTTGTGAAATCAGTGGTTGAAAGGCATGTCTGGGGAAAGTTCAGCTGGCTCACCTTCAAATTCTAGTAACCCAAATGATGTTTTATCATCTAAGAATGTTTGGGTAGAGAAGCACGTGCATAAGTGCAATGTTGTGTATACCTTTTTGCGAGCTAATATGACAGGTTTTTTTGTACTTCGATGCGGGTGTGTTCCCGACATATGACGGTTACCAAAGAATATCTTTGTGAGTACATGCCCTTAAAGAGTGGATCTGTGACGTTTGGAGGAGGTGCTAAAGGACGGATTCTCGGACGAGACGGATTAAACATGCCTGACTTCCCGGAGCTAAGCAATATTCTACATATCGATGGACTTGTTGCTAACTTGATTAGCATAAGCCAACTATGCGACGATGACCTTGAGGTAGATTTAACAAAGAATGTTGCGAGGTTTTTAACAACGATCGTGTTTCGAGTTATGGCAGGGAAAAGATCAAGCGAAAATTGCTGCTCAGTCGGAGACAAATTCGGATTCAAGGACGTGTGCCAACTCTCAAATGCCGAGAACGATGTGATCCTAGGGCATTACAAACTGGGCCACGTCAACCACAGTACATGGAGCAACTTATCAAGCACGATGTGATCAGAGGCATTCCGAAGCTTAAGGAGTTTGGTAAGGTTGTATGTGAGTCATGTTTGAAGGGTAGGCAAGCGCATGTTAGCCATAATGTTGATCAACATGCTGCCCAACATTTTAAAAGTGCTCACTGTTTTCAGCTTATTCACATGGATTTGATGGGTCCTATGGAAGTAGATAGCACTGGTGGTAGGAAATATGCTTATGTGCTCGTTGATGACTATTTTAGATATGCATGGATATTATGTCTTAGAAAAAATCTGAATCGTTCGATTTATTCAAAAATCTTTTATATCTTTCAGCGGGTAGACCTGATATTATGCTTAGTGTTTGTGTTTGCGCTAGATATCAGGCTGAGCCAAAAATTTTCCCATCTTAATGCTGTGAAGCGTATTCATCGATATGTGAGTGGATCTTGTAGCCTAGGATTATGGTTATCTAAAGATACTAATATGAGTCTTGTAGGCTACAACGATGCTGATTGGACAGGTGACGAGGATGATCGCAAGAGCACAAGTGGCGGCTGTTTCTTCTTAGGTAACAATTTAGTTGCATGGTATAGTAAGAAGCAAAATTGTGTGTCTTTATCCACTGCTGAGTCTGAATATGTTGCTGCAGGTAGTTGCTGACGCAATTAATATGGTTGAAATAGCATGTTGTGTGACTATGGTTTAGAGTGCGATTCTATTCTCATGTATTGTGATAACCTTAGTGCCATCAACATCTCTAAGAACCATATCCAGCATTCACGCACGAAGAATATAGATATATGGCAGAATTTTCTGAGAGATATGGTAGAAAAAGAATTAGTGCGCATTGAGCATATAGACACGAAACATCATTTAGCTGACATTTTCACGAAAGCATTGGATTTTGAAAGGTTTTCGGACCTGAAAAAGTCCATAGGTTTGCATCAGTCTGTCTGCATGTTGCTCCAACATTTGGATCATAGCATATGTCGAACTGATGGTCACTGTTTTGATGCTTGATTTAATGTTCTCTCTGTTATTCTGTGAAATGATTTGACTCATCTAGGCCCGTTCCCTGAAATGACCCTCTTCCTTAAAAAAACAAAAAAAAAAAAGCGAACAAAAAAAAATCATATATTGCTCTGATTCTTTTTCAAGATACAGGTTCAGGTAATAAGTTTCCCTAGGTACACGGCATTCGCGGTGACGATGTACTCTTTGCGACAAAAATCCTAACCTTGATGAAGGATCTTATAAGGGCTGCGAATAATACTACTAGTCTATAACTGAGGTAAGTAGGGCAGAAAATGAAAGGGAATTGAGTTTAGGGTATTAAACAGAAAAGTCCGGAATTTCAGAGTAGAATGTTGAGTCCTATGTTGGGGCAACATATGTGACTGTCAGTTTGATCATGCTAGATTTTTGTGGCTTTCGTTTATGTGCATTAGTTTTTAAGTCAGCATGTGTCAGTTTCGTGTGTCTAGTTTAGATATCTCTCCGAATTGCATTAGAACTCTCGAAGAACAGCTTGTTACACTTGGCTCAAGTGCTCATCATCGTCGCTCAACGGTTAGTCTTGCTTGATTCTACCTTGACTTTTGACTTGGTGTCTTTGGCTTGAATCATTGTGCTCGTATTTGCTCGCATGACTAATTTGTCCACATACTATATTTTAGCTCCATGTTTACTTACACAGTTGCGACCTAATTCGACCTTATCCTCTAAACTGTCTAAATTCTATTTGAGTCCAACGGTTATTTTTTTTGGCCTTACCTATTCCACGATTAAATTATTGTTGAGTGACCTTTTACCATTGGAACAGTTTCGCATATTAATGTCTTGGCTTGAATCGATTGTAAAGCATTCCACACAAACCATATTTTCATAATTTGAGTTGCTCGCTGATATTACTCTCTGCTCTTTAAGTTTCTGATATAATTCAAGTGTTTATACATTCTGCTCTTATATCAATTCCTTGAATTAATCTTTGATTTCTTTATGGCGAACTCATCTGTTTCTTAGTCTTAGAATGTTGGACCAGATGTTAGTCCCACATTTGCCTCGACATCTGCAAGTTGGTTAACAGAGCAGTTCTCTGAGTTTTTTTCTTTCTTCCCAAAAAGGGGGAGAAGGTTGTGCAGATAAAAGGAGAGACAAGGAAATTCAGGGGGAGTAGAATAAGGAGCCGAACAAACAGGGGGAGCTGACCAAGAAGGAGAAGCAGCCGAGAAAGCATCAGAAGGGAACTCCATACTCCATTGAGAGTGAAGCTCTGATCCTTTCCATTTTTTTGCATGCATATGTCAGATTAATTTGTTTTTACTATGGGCATGCTGATTTGATCTTCTAAGTCTGATTTGATTCTATGATTCTTTGCATGACCGACTTTATATTTTATTGTGTGCATGCAGATCTGGCTCGTTTAGGTTGTGTGACTATATGGTTTGCTGACATGCGTATGAACTTTTTATTTTTTTTTGCAGATGTTAATCTTCAGATCCCTAATTGGCTTCGTACTACTTCTTAGTACTTTGAATAGCTTATAGACTATTCTGTTTACGTTTGCTCTAACCATCTTTCATAGTTTTGTGGTTGAGTAGATTGGCCTTCAGGGGAGTTTAGGAACTTCTAATGTCTGCGGGTTTTGGGAAGAAAGATAAAAAGGGGGAGATTGTTAATGTTGACGGCAATGTTGGGATAAACATTTCGGCCAACATTGTTGTCTGTCAACATTCGATTTTATTTTCATGGCCAAAACCGTTTAACCTTTTTTGTAGCTTATTTAATGATATGCAGGACGTAGTTAAGTGCTGGAACGAGTCCAAAACGCGTGGAAAACGCGTGGAGCTGCTTGAACGAATTTAGGAAGTGCACTTACTCAAAATAGAAGATTTGAAGATCAAAATGTTTCAAGAAGATATTTGACGAGATATTCAAGGGATCTTTTTACCAATTCAAGAAGAGCCAATACCTATAAATATGAGGAGATTTAGAGCTGCAACTTTACACCTTTGGACGAGAAACTTTTGAGAGCTACGAGCGAAAATTATCGAGTTTACTTGAGAGAATTTGAGCGAGCCAAAGTGTCTTTTAGCCTAGTATTTCTTTTCCACAAATCTAGTACTTCGTAGGTTTTTCAGGATAGTTAAGATTCGTAGTTTCCAGAATCGTTTAGATTCGTAGTTTTTCTAGGCTTGTTTTTACTATCTTCGGATAGTTATTTTGCATCCATTGCTGTAGTGGAATTTCGCCTTGAGGCACGCAGCAAGTTTTTATAATTTGTTGCACAGATTTACACCTTGTGTTATTTCAGTTTCGTCACTAAGTAATTACAATATTCCGCTGTGCACCTGAATGTTAGGTTGAGTGTTACCCCGACATTTTACCCAACATCTAGGTTATACTTAGTGTCTTACATCCATATCGTACCGGGACCACTTCATACATACATATATATATATAATATATATATATATATGCTACGAAATGGATAGCGAAACGATATTGAGAAATGACAGTGAATAAAACGGACACGAGAATTTACGTGGAAAACCCCTTCTTGACTTGGGTAAAAAACCACCGGCGAGGTAGAAATTTATTACTATGGTAAAAACAGGGGTTACAACCTCTCAATCTATAAAGGAGAAAAGACTCACTATCTCTCTTATAGTCGGAGCAGATACCGAAAATACCCTCTATTTTTCTTTTCTACTTCTATCTTATTTTCTCTCTAATTTTATGATATCATTCACAACATCAAATGGCATGTATTTATAGGAGAATTCTAGCATGCATATGTGAACTACTTAGCACTCCATTGTGTTCTTTTTAATTTTTTCATTTACCACATTATAGAATACCTAGGTTGACAATCTCCCACTTGAAGATTTGATTGAATGCAATCAGATCTTCACATCATTCTCCTAGCTCGCCTTTGCATTACTTAGATTCTGTCAATCCGCAGGATGAACGGCACCACATAAATCCACAGGAATTGTTTTGGTCATGTAGTCTGCCAGATTATCTGCAGTGTGAACTTTTTGCATGTCCACTGTTCCCTCTTCCACTTTTTCACGAACAAAGTGGTATTGGACCCGGATGATTGATGTGCTGGATTCCTTGCAAGATGCAACGCACTCTGGCTATCACAATAGAGAACAACATTCTCTTGTTTGTGGCCGAGTTCTTCCAGCAACATCTTCAACCATATTGCCTCTTTACTGGCTTGCGTAGCTGCAACATATTCTGCTTCCATTGTTGACGTTACAACAATGGACTGCAATTTTGAAACCCAGCTTACATCACCGCCAGCAAGATTGAACACATATCCGGTTGTGGATTTGCTTTTATGAAGCTCACCTGCATAATCTGCATCAACAAAACCATGGACAGTAAAATCTGTACCTCCTTAACATAATGACAGATCAGAGGTTCCCTTGATGTATCTGAGAATCCTTTTATCAGCAGTGCAGTGCTCCCGACCAGGGTTGAACATGTATCGGCTAACGACTCCCACTGCATGGGCAATGTCTGGTCTGGTACAGATCATTGCGAACATTAGACTTCCTACCGCCGATGCATATGGTAGTCGAGACATCTCTATCTTCTCATCTCCATCGGTTAGAACACATCTCGGATGATAGCTTGAAATTAGCAGCAAGAGGGATAGATATGGCTTACTATCTTGCATGTTGAACCTTCGCAGAATTTTCTTCAAATAATTCTTTTGGAAAGCCAAATCTTCCGCTTGCTTCTGTCTCGAGAAATTTGCACGCCAAGGATTTTGTTTGCTGGTCCCAAGTCCTTCATTTCGAATTCACTGGCCAGTTGAATCTTTAAGTCGGCGATTCGACCTTTTTGGGTCTGCTACCAGCATATCGTCGACGTACAACAGCAACATGATGAAATCGTCATCGCCAAATCTCTTGAAATACGCACAAGGATCTGTATATAGGCTGTTGTAGCCAAGACTCAATATGAAGGATCAAATCTTTTATACCAGCATCGAGGTGCTTGTTTGAGCCCATAGAGAGATTTGACCAATCTGCAAACCAGATCTTCTTTTCCTTGTTCCTTGAAACCTTCTGTTGAAGCATATATATTTCTTCATCCAGGTCTCCATGGGGAAAGCCGTTTTAACGTCCAGCTGCTCAAGATGCAAGTCGAATTTAGCAACCATTGACAAGACCACCTGACTGTTGTAAGTCGAACCACCGGCGAGAAAATTTCGTTGAAGTCAATCTCTTCTTTTTGAGCATATCCCTTTACAACCAGTCTAGCACGGTAGCGCTCTACCTGGTCATCACCATTCCGCTTGTTTTGTACACCCATTTGTTGCTAATGGGTTTCCTTCCTTGCGGCAATGGCACCAACTCCCATGTCTTATTTTTATAGAGAGCCTCCATTTCTTCTTGCATCGTTGAAATCCACAGACTCATATCTGAATTGTTCAGTGCTTCTTGGAAAGTGGTTGGCTCTCCATCCTCCGTTAGAAAACGGTATGCAAGATTGCTCTCTATCTCATAATCTGAGGGCCAACTTGGCCTACGCCGCGTGATGACCGCCAGAGATCCGGTACTTCAGATTCGACTGGGTTGAGCTCTTCGTGCGCCGATTCAGCTTCAGTAGAATTATATTGCTCCAATTTCTTTTCACCGGTGTAGTCTTTGTCACGCCTTTGAACTGCTATCAATATCGACTTGCTCTTGATTGCAATCCTCCAAGAATATAACATCTCTGCTGATAATCACTTTGCGGTCAGTGAGATCCCACAAGCGGTACCCCGTTACTCCATCAGCGTACCCCAAGAATAGGCATTTCCTGGACTTTGGATCCAACTTCGTTGTTTCTTGGTTGTGGTACATCGCGTACGTTGAACTTCCAAATATATGAAGATTTGAATAATCTGCAGGTGCACCAGTCCATATTTCCATCGGTGTTCGCATCTCTATAGCATTAGATGTAGCCCGATTCACCACGTAATAGGAAGTACAGACTGCTTCCGCCCAGAACTTCTTTTCCAGGCCCGCAGTTCTCAACATAGCTCTTGTTCTTTCCAACAGGGTTCTATTCAACCGCTCTGCCACTCCATTCTGTTGTAGAGTGTAAGCCGTGGTAAGCTGCCTTCTGATGCCCGCACCTTTGCAGAATTCAGTGAATTCTTTGCCAGTATATTTTCCTCCATTATCTGACCGAGACACTTGATTTTCTGCCGGTTTCAAGTTCAACTCGCGCCTTTTATGTTTTGAAGACAACAGGAAACACGTCGTCCTTCTTCTTGATTGGATACACCCAGCATCTCCTGGAGTAGTCGTCTATGAATGATACGAAGTAGTTGGCTCCTCCCAGGGATGCAACCGATGCTTGCCATACGTCAGAGTGGATCAATTCTAGAATTTCTTTGCTTCTAGAATTTGAAGTGGAGAGCTTCAGGCGATGCTGTTTGCTCACAATACAATGCTCGCAGAATGGTAGCGTCAGCGTCAGCGTCATGAGACCAGGAAGTAGATTCTTTTGCGCAAGAATTTTCATTTCTTGTTCAGACATATGACCAAGTTTCTTATGCCAAGTCATTGTAGACTTTTCGCTTGAACTTGTTGTAGCAACAGATGCTTGTCCTTCTTGCAGAGTCTCTCCCTTTGTGTATAGAATTGCAGCTATCTTTTCTCCCTTCATCACCACCACCGCTCCTTCGGAAACCTTCATGATCTTGTTCCCCAATTCAATTTTGAAATCAAGATCATCAAGTTGCCCCACGGACAACAGATTTTTCTTCAAGCCCTCCACATGTCGCACATCATGGATGGTACGCACAGTGCCGTCGTACATCTTTATTTGGACCGTACCCACCCCGACAATCTTCAGCGCTTGGTCATTGCAGCTGTAGACAATCCTCCAAAAGTTGGCTCGTATTGATGAAACCATCCTTTCGAGAGGTCATGTGGAAAGTAGCTGCTGAGTCCATGAGCCACACATCGTTGAATCATACCTCTTCAGTGATAGTGGTCGCAGCTTCGCACAGCAAGGCAATTCCTTCGTCGGTAGTGTTGGCAGCGTTTCCTTGGGCATTGGGATTTTTATGTAGAGCCCAACAATCTTTCTTCATATGACCTTTCTTGCCACAGTGGTAACACTTTATAACCTTCTTATTTTTTGTAACAAGGTTTGCCGTTTTTGACTCCACTTGGACCATATTCTCCGGGTCTTGTCCTTTTTCGGCTCAAATTTGTATCACGAGCTCCTGATCTTGCCCTCGCCACCGTCAACGCTTTCGCCTGTTGGGACATTATCAACCTGTCTTCTTTGTTATTGCGCCGACTTTCTTCTTCGAGAAACGCAGCTGCAATACTATCGAAGATAAGTATTTTCCCGCAGCTTGGTTGTTGCTGAAGTTGATGACGAGTTGATCGTACGAGTCTGGCAAGCTTTGTAGTAGAAGCTCAGCACGTTCACTTGGCTCTATTTTGTAGTCCATATCTCTTAGTTGAGAGAACAAAGTGTTCAACTTGTTGATGTGCTCGGTTACTGAAGAAGATCCTTCCATTCGTAGATGGTATAATTTTCTCTTAAAGAAAATTCGGCTGTGGAGTGACTTCACTTGATACAACTTCACAAGATGGTCCCAAATGTCTTTCGCACTGGTTTTCTCTTCGACGCTTGACAATATGTCATCTGCTAATGTCAGATGAATATTGGCGATGGCCCTCCCATCTATCTTCTTCCAGTTGGCGTCACTTGTGATTGTTGTTGGTCTGCCAGTGATCGCCTCCAGACAATTTTCTTTGAGTAAAATTGCCTTAACCCTCATTTTCCACAGTGAGTAGTTTCTCCCGTTGAATTTCTCAATTTCAATTTTAGCTGCCACTTTTTTTTCTCTATCTCCAGAAACTTTAACGGATGAATAATAATAATCTAACAAACTTTCTGATGTGGAGAATCCAATATTATTGGCAACCACAGAGCATACGGTAAGTAAATTTTATAGACACCCAGCCAAAGCTCTGATACCACTTGTTACGAAATGGATAGCGAAACGATATTGGAAATGACAGTGAATAAAATGGACATGGGAATTTACGTGGAAAACCCCTTCTTGACTTGGGTAAAAAACCACGGCGAGGTAGAAATTTATTGCTGTGGTAAAAACAGGAGTTACAACCTCTCAATCTATAAAGGAGAAAACATTCACTATCTCTCTTTATAGTCGGAGCAGATACCGAACAAACCCTCTATTTTTCTTTTCTACTTCTATCTTATTTTCTCTCTAATTTATGATATCATTCACAACATCAAATGGCATGTATTTATAGGAAAATTCTAGCATGCCATATGTGAACTACTTAGCACTCCATTGTGTTCTTTTTAATTTTTTCATTTACCACATTATAGAATACCTAGGTTGACAATATATAGGTGTGTGGTTGGTAATTGGTATGCGCAGTTGTCTTCTCCTTCCTACTATAGCTAGCTCACTGCGCTAAGAAAGAAAGAAATTTTCAGTGGCATGCGCTTAATTTGTAGTTTTATTCATGTTTATTTATCTTTTTCTTTAAATTATTTCCTTAATTATTATGTATTTTTTTAACATTAGGTTATCAATTAATTAATTATTATGTGGTGCGTGCAGCTGCTGCCTAGCTCGCTCTCTCGTCTCAATAGCAAAGGTGACCATCGTGACTGATGATGCAAAAGCAGCTTCGCTACGCTTACCGTGTGATATTTGCTGTTTGTAATTTATGAGCTCGAATAATAATAAACGTCTATTTTATTGCGCGACAGTTGAGTTATTATTTCTTCAAACTTTTCGTACTCTTTATTTTACTGTCATTATTAGCAGTGATCCATACATTCTTTCATATCGAGACAAAACGACTAATAGGGCGCGTATGCGTTAATTAATTATGTGCGTAGCTCGAGGGTTAGTTTGGTTTATTAATTAGTGAGAGGAAAAATAGTATTATTATTTATTATGATTATGTATGGGTGATGATGATTTGAGCATAATTATTCATATATCATACCTACGCTAATACGTTAATGGCCATTTCCACGCTTGCTTCCCTGCACGTCTCTCCCTATTCCACCATCTGCCGCTATCTCGACTCTACACATATTTTATTTATATTATTAGAGCTTAATCACATTTAGCGCATCATTTCCAATTCCAATACATGCTTTTGTTATACTTATTCTGTTTTTAAATAATAAAATATTCCTCAATAAATAAACGCAACGTGCTTACAAGCCTCTATAGACAGATAGATAGATATGTGTAATAAAAATGAAGAGAATCATGGAAGGAAAAAGCCAAAACGGAATAAAAATTTACATGCGGGAATTATTGCAGATGCTACTACGTTGATAGGAAAGGAACGACAACTTTGCTCGTCAAAAATTAGTCCAAACTGCATGCGGTATGTGAGACTGATATAAAAGCGTTGAAGTGAACTAAATACCATACGTATATATGTATTATCGCCGAAGATGACCCTATTGATCCAAAAGGAAGTCATCGCTATCCTACTCATTATAGGAAATATATATATGTAACCATATTTAGAGCATATATGCTCGCGTTAAATTACCATTTTATTTTCTTCAAATAATGGAGTACTATATTATTACACAAACCCCAGCCGTGGAATAATCGCGCCCCAGAGAGGTTGATAAAAGATCGGTTTCCCTCAATGAGCAAACCCACCGACGCCAAACTGTAATAAATTTTTTAACAATATTAATATTTATGTAGTCGTTGTGGTTGGTCGTACGCGCAATTAATTCGTCAACCCCCGTAACAAAATAAATAAAATAGTCTTTTTTTTTCCTTCGTTGTCGAAGCAAATATTGATAGTTATTCAGAAGGCGAGGGAAGGAAGGAAGGTCCACGCCAAGACAAGCCTCACGTAACGAGGTACAGAGCTCCCAAGCCCAACGTGAATCATCGTAGGGGAGAACGATGAATTGATTTTTTATTTTTTATTAAGTTTTCAGACATATATCTTTTCATCGTGTATGTTTGTTAGTACTGATCTGCGCGGCGCTCATTATTAATATTATTACCGGTTTTGCTTGCTGCTTCGATGCGTTAATTTTGTGTAGGTTATTTATGGGGTGAATGAGCACTATTTTTTATACGTACCGATTATTATATTGTCGTCGTTAGTGTCCTCTCACTGAGCGATCTTCTTCGTGTACCTTTGCCCTTCCCACGATCTGCGAAGCATCTTCTTCTTAAGCCAGCAACAGTGAGCTGCAAATATACAATATGTATATAGAGAGATATTATAGCGCAATATTATACTTCCTCTGTCCCGACTATTTCTTCCCAAAGATTAGTGGGCACGGAGATTAAGAAACCACATTATTTCAATATTATAGTACACCTTTTGAGGTATGGAGAGAGAAAAATATTGTAGACACGCAATGGTGTAATTAGTTTAATTAATGGGATAATTTTTTACCAAAAATGGAATGGGAAGAATTATGTGGGACGCCCGAAATAGAAAGATGGGAAGAAATAAGTGGGACGGAGGTAGTAATATGTTGGTGCATGCATATTTTGATTAGCCCACCTTTTTTTTATGATGGGTTCAAAGTTCAACAAAATCTCACTTGCTGAGAAGGCGCATGCCACATCGCCAGATATTTGTCAAAAACGTGGCAGAATCTTGTTATTACACTTGATTTACCTATCCAAGGTATGATGAGGTAGGAAAATTAAATGGTATTAGCAAAAAAAAGCAGATAGATGACACCACCACTATAATATATCACACAAAAGAAGCCGTACTCGAGAGACAAATTTAACAAATCTCTCCTTTTATGTTGCTGCATGCCATAATAAGCAGGATGATCATAGAACGAAAAGAAATGATAATAAGGAGAGTTTGTAAAGATGTATAAGGGTGATCTATAGGTATGAAATCAGAAAGAACCTTGGATGAGTGAGAAGTTTGAGGAGGTGAGAGAAGATGATATGATAAGAAAAAAACTATTACAACGAGGCCGTGGGCGTGGGGAGACAAAATCAAAGCTCTCTTATCCTTTATGTGCTACATAATAAGGATTATCATACAATGAAAATGACGAAAAATGAGTTTATAAACATAAACTTCGAGAAGCGTTCATGGGCATACCGAATAAATTTCGTTTTTTCTCACTGCATAAATATTCAGCATTATCACAAGATGTAAAATAAATGATAAATAGCAATGGATTATATATGGAGGAAATAATGAACAACGAATGAATCCAACAAAAGGCAATAAATAAACACACAAAATTAAAGAATATCTCCCTCCCTATCTGTAGTAGATATTGAAAATCATGATTTTCACGCATGAACTGTGCTACACAAAGCGTGACCATAAAAAAATAGAATACTTATGCTTTGGACTTGGATCTAAACATCATTATAGAAAAGCTTAATCGCTAACCAATAATAACAACAAAAAATTCCACACACGACTATTCGAGAAATCAAACAAGAATCTCTCCCCCTATCGTCACAAAAAAATATTAAAGAATGTTATAAGACGCAAAGGTCAGAAGATTTTTTTTTTTTGAAATGAGTAAACAAAACAACGGCAAGCAGCCACTTGAGCGGTAGGGACAGAATCTCCACAAAACATTATTTTTTCAATAAACTTTTTTTTTATTGGTAAACAGAAGAATTATTATTCTACACATTCTAATATTATACAGATTATACGAGATAAACGAATTCCATTCCCTGTTGGAATAATTAATAGGAAAGGAAATATGGAATTCGGTTTTAGAAATGAATTGACTCAATATTTAAGCCAGTCCTATTTAGATAACCGTGGATGTAGATCTGAAAATTAGTGACCGAAAGACCTCAATCGCCAAACCATGAATAAACTGAAGAAAGTAAACATATTGAAACAAGGCCATCGGCATACACATCTTCAATGTCACTCTCCTACGCCCGATAAACATAAAGATTATCATAATAAAAAAAACAAAAAAAAATGAATTGAATGTATGGCGACGAAAACACGTACGTGGATGTAGATCTAGGATGCGGAAATTGAAGACGTTGTCACACAATTTTATTATATCTTCCCAGACGATAGGACGAGAAAGAACTTTTTAGTAAAAGAAGATACACGGCCGCGAATGTGTTTTAGAATACACCGAGAGGAGCGAGTATGCTAGGGTTTCTGCCCGCAATTAATAAGAAATACGACGACTCAACTTAAACACAACATAATGCTGGCTCACGCGGTTGTAAAATTCTCCTTAGCCCATGGTCCTAAAGCCCACGTGGTATAGGCTCAGTTATGTTCTTACGCCTATTGGAAAAATATAGCCACCAAACTATTTCAGTTGAACATTCAAATTAATTGTATTTATTTTTTATTTTAAGAATTAAAATTGTCACCAGTAACTCATTGTCATTAAACCGCAATAATTTTGTTAGTTATAGAACTAAAATTATCACATAAATTGAAGTATCCTTAAAATGTTACCTAGTCAAACATACAGGACTACAAATATAATTAACAATGCGCTTTAAAATATATAATCTTTTCATGAAAATTACTGAATTTTTAAAGTTGCTTAGGCATGGGCTATGAAAGAAAGTGGTGAAATTAAAGTGAATTATTTAATATACGGAAATCAATTTTATATATTATATTGTAGACTAATCGGACATGTGGTGAGCAACGCAAGCCAAGCAGCGCATCGTTACGAAGCATCCCTCAATTTTCAAGCTAATTGAAGATCCAACAACACATCGTCGGCGGAGGATATAGGAGTGATGGAAGGGGTGTGGAGAGTCTTGATTATGAAGTCATTGAGAATTATGCTTATAGGCTTGAACAGGTTCTTATGATTCGTAGAAGTTTCATCTTTATAGGTTATGTCACCGTGGTAGTTTTACTCGTGCTGGCATTTGCTTTTGCATGTGCGCTGCACGCAATCATTAAACTTTCCATATGTCTATATGCTCCGTAATGCTACTAACTATGTTTGAGTTGGCATCTTTATTGCAGTCCAAACGTGGGAAGCTTTACATGGCATATAGTGTGATGGTCAAATGGTTTTTAGCATTACTTATTGGCATTGGTGAGTGAGGGGGTCCCGTCCGAAATGGATGTAATTACTAAGTAATAAGACTGATGTCGGATGTAATGTTGGGCTAACACTCAAGCGCACAGCGGAATATTGTGAATTACTTAGTGACGAAGATGATAAACACGATAAATTGTGCAGCAAGTTTTTCAACTTGCTGCGTGCCTCAAGACGAAATTCCACTACGAAGATGGATTACAAAATAACTATCAAAAGATAGTAAAGACAAGCCTAGAAAAACTACGAATCTAAAAGATCCTGAAAAACCTACAAAGTCTAAGACTTTTGAAACTGAATACTAGGTTAAATGAACTCTCGTGATATCTCTCTCAAAGTTCGCTCGATCTTTTCTCTCGTCAAAAACGTCTTCCTTAGTCCGGGAAATGAAGTCCCCTTTATATACACCTTCGACTTGGACAACACTCCACAAAGGACTTAGCAACTCCCACTAACTTCCACTAACGTCCAAAAAACAGATTTGGTCCGTTAGTGACAGTTAGGGACTGACTTCGTCAGCTCCAATAGCTCGGTCTTTCACTTGATCTCCAAGCATCCTATATTTAGTATGCTTCATTCCTCAATTCGCTCAAGCTTATCCACATGGTTCTAACCCGGTCTTATCCATTCACAGCTTTTATTAGTCCTGCAAAATACTAAAATAGCCTAGACACGGATTAGACACGTCTTGGGTACGAAAGATAAAACTGAGAAATGAGACATTCACGGGAACAGATGTTGACCAGAATGTACCCCCAACATTGCCAATGTTGAAGCCTCAACATCAACAATATTCTCTTTCTATCTTTCTTCCCAAAACCAACGCAGAAGTTAGTCGTAGTGAAATTCTCCCTGAAGGCCACATCTACTCAACCACAAAATATTAAAAATGTGGTTAGAGTAAACGTAAATAGAATAGCTATAAACTACTCAGAGTACTATTAAAAATAGTACAAGCCACAATGAGGTCCAAAATGGAACACGTCTGCAAAAAAAATAATAAAATGGTCCATAGGCAAAATATAAACATACGCAGGCAAATCGGAAACACACGTCAGGCAGGCAAGCATGCATATAAACACACGCAGGCAAATCAGAAACACACGTCAGGCAGGCAAGCATGCATATAAACACACGCACTCTATGGGACTGGAGTTGGTGGAAGTATTCAAATAGTAATTATGTATTTATGTTGCAAATTAGAGATTCTGTTTCATAGCTGGCTGTGATCTCAACTAAAGATGGGTTCAGATGTTGTAAATCATATGCCATGCTCACACATGATCCAAAATAAGAGCTACCACACACGTGCATGAAGCATGCGACGACTTTTGTAATTAATTCACTGTCTGTCCGAAAAATTTAAGATTAGTTTGGTTAGTTAAGGTTTAGTTAGTGCAGAATGTACCATCAAAAGAGTATTAGCAATGCGATCTCAAACAATTAAAATTAATCGGCACCGACCACAATATCTGAGTTGAAATTAAATAGAAAAATGAAAACCTTTAAGTATATGCTCATGTCATTATGCATGCGTAGTTGAATTGCTATATCTCAGCCATATGAATGTAGATAAGAGCATCTCCAACCCGAAGCATGAAAATACAGTTAATTCTGCACAATATTACAGCTGCTGCAGTGTTTTTACTCCAACCCATAATCTCTATTTTATGCACTAGTTTTCACTCAATCCATTAACTATATTTCTACTATAAAAATCAAATTCTATATTAAACTTTATGTTGTAATTTATTAAAAAGTCAATAAATTATAATAATTAATTTTAAAATTAACTAACTATAAACTTAGCATATTATTTAATTATAATTTTATTAAGTTAAAATGAAAATAAAAATAATAATAGAAAATTAATATTGTTTACTATTATTATTAGAATATCAAATATTTAAATATAATTAAAATATTTTTTATTAAATAAATTATGAATAAATAAAAAAGTTCAACACAATTTTTGTGTCGAAAATTGTGTGTACTCTAGATCTAGAGTATCTCTGCAGATCAACACAATATTAGTGTTAGATATAGAGTCTCATTGGAGTAAAAACGTACTATATTTTTGTGTTTTACACAAAAATGAAGTACCCGTTGGAGATGCTCTAATAAGTATATATTACATGTCAAGGCAATCATATGTATTAGCCCCAAGAATCAGTATTATTAGAAAACTAACTTAATTGAGCTGATTTTTTTTTTTTGAAAAAAAATGAATAATGCCAATGTAGTTCCTTATGTATTTGCATCGATTATAACTGTAATAGCCGTCACGGTTTTGAATGCCGTCACGGTTTCAACCCTACACCGTTTTATATATATAATTCGTCGCCCATCACCGTTTTTTTATTTTTTTATTTACCGTTCTATTATTGAAAAGAGTTACTTTGCTTATTAAACATTAATTAATAAAACCATGTGGTATAGCTTTTATTTCCGTGGCCGTGGTGGATTGGATTTGGGGTGCCTCTGAATAGCATAAAGTGTTCCGATTTGTTTTCCCTTTTTTTTTTCCAATTTTTTACTTTTTTTTGGAATACATGTGCCCAGGTTGTGTTTGTTTTTATGAATAATTAACTGCTTGGTATTTCTGTTCTGTGTAAGTGAATGGAATGCATTTTCTCCCTCTCCCTTCCCTCGCTTAATCCACAAACTGTGAACACAAAATAAATAAAAATCATCTTTTAGTTAGAACGGAAGAGACGACCAACGTATTTTCTTGTTTGTTTCTATTTTTCTTTTTCTTCGTTCTTGATTCTTCGAGTATACGTTGCTTAAATTAACTAAAGTACATACCATACTGCAGATCTAGTTTCAAAACGTAGATCCTTTTCTTCATCGATTAGCATTCTTTTCTTTCTTGGCGAGGCGTGGAATTTCTTCCTTGCAGAGTTTCACCACGGGAATCGTGTGTACGCTTCCCACCATGGATGCCTTCTTCATCAGTAGAACCAAGGATCGATAAAATATAAGAAAAGATGGATCCTTCACGTCTTCATATTCATATTCCTCCACGCGTCCTCCCACACGAGGAGATTCACATCTACACCTCCACTCACCTCTCAATCTGATCCTATAATAGAAAGGAAAAAAACAAAAGGAAAAACTCATTCAAACAAAATGTCCACAATGATTCTGCCTCTGTTCGCTCTCGTCCTCAGCGAAGTAGCTGCAATCTTACTACTCCTATTCCCAACCCCTCTGAGAAAACTGCTGCTCATCTCCCTCGACATGTTAAAACAGGGCAACGGCCCCGTGATCGCTTCGACCGTCGGCGCAACGCTGTTTGTCTTCGTTCTTTCTTCAATATACAGTCTGATCCAGATTCATAATCGAGCGGAGGACGGCGGCGTCCTCAGTCCCACCGACGAGGTTTTGTTCGCCAACGAGCTTCTAGAAGCTTCACTTTTAGGTACATACGTATATATATATGCACACACACACGCCTACCTCACCCCGCCTATGGATGGTTCCATTTTGTTGTGTTTCAGGTTTTGCATTCTCTCTGGGATTGATGATAGACAGGCTCCATTACTACATCAAAGAGGTTCGCATGCTTAGGAAGAATCTCCAGGCCGCAAAGACGTCGGGTCGGAGATCCGAGGATGAACGCAAGAGTGAGTCATAAAGCTGTGGATGGATGAAGAAGACGACAAACTGATGGTAAAAAGATAGGAGGCATGTGTTAGTAGTAGTATTGATTGTTCATGCAGACTAGTAATAATAAGTGCAGAAAGAATGTGATGATGAATGAGAAATATGAAACTGACTCTATTAGTTGATAATCTTTACCTATTTGGTCCCAAGGAACTCACACACTTCAAGCCTCTCATCTTTAGAGAAAATTCTGGTCGTGTAATAAAAACAAACACTCTACAACCTGTTTGCCATCAACATCGCGCGGATTTTTGCCCTCAAATCGTCGGAGATATCAGCATCAGGTTCGGCGGTTGAGACGACGCCAAAGATCTCTGTTGAGAGGTCACCGAATCCTCACGGTTGATCCTATCATTTCCAATAATACCTTTAGATTCCTCCGAGAACTTAGTAATCTCATCCCCTCGTGATTGCCACTTATATCCTTAACCAAGTTATCGCGACTCTGACTCTCATCCCTTGAAGAATGTCTTTTCTTCGACCCGTGCCTGTCCCGCGAAAGACCGATGCTTTTTCCTACAACGCCGTTCGTTTCTTTCTTCATCGTCAGTTTCATCTGCTCTGGGCGAACCGTGCTTGTCCCGGGAAGACCGGTGCTTTCTCCTCCGATGCTTTTCGTTTCGTTCCTCCTCTTCAGATTCACCTTTTCTATGCGAATCGTGTTTCTCCTGGGAAGAGCGATGCTTTTTCCTCCTACGCCGTTCGTTTCTTTCTTCCTCGTTATATTCATCTTCTCTGGGTGAATCACGCCTGGACGAACGACTCTTTTTAGAGTGGTGATGAGAAGAAGAATGGTGCGTACGGTGCTTTTTTCTAGAACCTTTGCGATGTTTGTCTTTCTCATGTCCATACTCATCAGAATGCGCATGATCATATCGGTGCCTATGGAAACTATCTTCTTCGTTAACATCCTTACATTCGCTATCCACTGAATCAGAAGAATGATCCCTGCGCCTTCTCTTACTGTTTTGCTGCTTCTCTGATTCTAAAGCGTTTTCATCTTCCCGGTCTTCATCATGTCTCTTAGATTTAAAATTCCGCCTTTCAACACCCTCATTGATGTCAACATCATCGTCGTCAACTTTACTATCTTCCTCACATGCTTCTGATCTTGTACGATATTTCCTGTTACTCGAACGTCCAATGTTTTCATCACAAAATAATTCCTCTCAGGCTTCTTACCCATAGCAGGTTTGTCAGAATCTGCAGGAGCTAAGCTGCCCTCTCTTTGTTCTTTCCCATTTACATTATCAAAACCATTCTCAGACTTCGACACACCAGACACTAAAGGCTCCATAGATGAACTGCGTGAGGCTGAGCCCCAGCTTTGGACGGTACCACACCACCTTTCAGCATAGCGACAAAAATTTTAGCCCTTTTAAGCCTCTCAGCTTTCCGATTCTTCTCCTGGGCTAATTGTGCCTCGGAGCTATCAGCTTCGATAGAAGCTGCTCTTGCAATTGAGTTGGGTTGTGCCTCAGTAGAGCCACTCTGACCAGACTTTTGGCTGCCGTCGCGAGCACTCGAACCACTTGGAAATATGTGCAAATTAGAAGGTTTAATCCCTCTTATGGCCGCTTGAAGAATAGCAGCAGCAGAGGCAGCATCAACGGTGACTCCACTCTCTCTCTGAGTTTCTCTGGGTTCAGTTCCCTCAGCTTCCTTTGATTTTCCAATCACCATTTTGAACTTCTCCTTGCGGTCAGATTCAGGTGGCATGTCACCAGGCAGATCCTTTTCACGAACTCGTCTATCTTTCTCGCACACGGCTGACTCATGCTTGCCCGAACTGGACTTCTTGCCATTTAGCTTAGACTGCAATAGAGTATGAGATGGAAAATGCCTGTGCTTATCAAACATAGATAAATTTGAAGCAGTGATATAACATTCTAGAAAAATATAAGTCAAGAACGATTATAAAATACACACCTCCTGAGCAGCTTCACGTGCTTTTATATAGTAAGCATGATATGGGTTGGACGGGACAAGGAAAGGAAACCTGCCATGCTTGCTGTCCTGTTCAATAAGATTTGACTCAAACAGACTCCCGTTTCTCACGACAAATTCGACCAGCTTGTCAATCAACATTTTTGTTTCGGAAGGAGGTTCGATAATATGTGGTTCAACTCCTGCAGTGAGTTGATCAATTTATCACCAGCAGCATGTGATGAATTTAATCTCTCATCTACTATCTTGACCCTTCCAGATTCAGATGCAATGACCAAAGCGTTTTCCTTAACTTTCAGTTTTTTTGCTTTATTGGACAGGATAGAGGTTTTAGGTTCTGAATCATCCTTATCCACTTTTGACTCTGCAAAATCTATCTTCTTTGAACCAAGCAGCACCACATCGCTACCACTATTCGTGGACACATCTGTTGTGGACTTAGCATGATTATCACCTTCCTCCTCATCCTCTCCAGAGCCATATACAGAGCCAAGCAAGGACAAGGATTCAGTGACACCCTTGGAATTTCCTTTCTCATCACTGGGCTTTTTAGCCTCTTCTTGAAGATTTGTCCCATGTTCTGAGTGCAGCAATTCGGGGTGATCAACGAGATATCTGAAATAAGGATGAAGGTCATGGCTGGGCATCAAGAACCCAAACGTCGGATTATCTCCCTGCTTCACTCGAAGAACAATCTCTGACTGTCCACCGTGTTTGCTGACGAATGTGGCAGTCCTAGCAATAATTTGATGCAGCTTTTCTGAAGGGGGCTGAAAAAGTTAGAAAATAAAAAAGAAACATTCATCTATGGGAAAGTTCAAACCATTGAGGTGTCAATAGGAAAACAAAGACATAAATAAATGGAGCAATTGTACATTCAGTTACCCAATATTTACCATCAGTTCTTAAACATTGATAACGTGGCCAAAATAAACGGAACGTACGCCAAATGATTTCATACAAATGCAATCAACAACTGATTTTCCTCACGAAGAAACATCAAATTCACCCAACCTGCATGGCCTGCTTTCATGACATCAAAAGGAAACAAGGTGCCTATGTACAGCAACCTTAGACCACAAGAAGTACATCCTTGCTCCAAGCATCTGAAAAACTGGATTTGCGAGCCTACCTTATGGTAATTAGGATATGTCATACTGATGCAATCCGATCAGCAAGTTGAAACCGATGAAAGCCTTGTGGAAACTATGCTATACAATTTATAGGTTCAAGATCAATGGCTTACCACACGCTGAAGAATGTTATCAGGAACAGGGAAAGGAGGTGTAAATTCAGACGTCTCAGCTACTAAATCGTTGTTATTCATGTTTAAAGAAGCATCAGCATTTCCATATGAGAACCCAACTGAGTGGTACCCATCAGTTTCTGGATGGCCTTCCATCTCCTCCAAATCTGGAATTTAAACAATTTCATGTGACTTTTTAATAGCTAAGTAAACAATAAATAAGAACAATCCATCTCTGTATAGACAACGACCATTCCTTGAAAGGCGAGAAAAAGACATCATAAGATTATAGAAACCTTACTTGTAACCGGATGAAGTCACAGTTAAATTCCTCCCTGCAAATCTTGAAGCATGCAGTAAAAGTACACTACCAGCACAATATACATAGAGTAATCATTAATACCTCATTTTACCCCATTTTCTAAGCAAATTCGAAAATTTTATTAACAAAAATTCTCCTATAGTTTATAACTTGATATTTCATGCACTAAAACTAGACGGTGATAGAATGCACCTCTTCTGATCCCTCCAGACTCATAGTTCTATCTAAGGCTGTAACATTTGATAACTCAACATGATACTTTCGGAAAAATTTTACAAAACTATAGGATCTTCCGAACTCTTGCCTTGGTGTGCTTAATTACTATGAGGGCAAAGATCAATGAAGTTCTGCTGAGCTTCATCTTCTGTAGTTATCGGATACAGACATCACCAAAATAAAGACAATGAATTTTATTCGTATCAATCAGTACTCATATGAGCTTCAACCATCCTCGACTAGGATTCCACCATCCCTAATAACGTCTAACCTAAATACTAATCCAAAACATAGAAATAAAAAGTAGATATAACCGAAACTATGACTGGAGTAACTTGACTAATATACCTTGTCGATGGAAATCCGAAGGCAAATCGAGATAACGCTCGCGATTAATCTCTTCTTCCAGGTCGTCGGAGACGCCACCGCGTCCACGTCGACGAGGCGCCGGCGGGTCAGTCAGGAGGTTCCGGACGTCGTAGCGGTCTATCTGAAGGGAGTTCCAATCCACAAGGGCGTCGCCGGAGTTGACGAACGCCGATGCGGCGTCGTCGTCGAAGAGGAGCGCGTGGCGCCAACCACCTCCAGATCCATGCTTAGATTCGTCCGCTCGATTACAAATTTCAAACACCAGCGTCGTCAAGATGGTACGTTACTGTCCACACAATTTTATCCTGAAACCTGAGAGAGCCCTAAGCTAGGAGGAGATGAATCGGAGAAAAGGGAACTTCACATTATATATTGGTCTAATTACGTGTCAGGCCCAAAATATGTTTTAAGTTAGGTTTCAGGACCATGTCGATAATTTTGTAGCATTCAGAACTCGATTTGGATGAAATTTAGAGATAAGGACCTGTTTTATATAGTGTATATGAACTTGTATCGGATGATGGTTTTTGTTATTTCAGAACTCAGAAGTGGTGCTGCAAAATGATAATATAGTAATGCAAAACAATTAAGTGATACTGTAGAACGTGGTACTACATAACCATGAAGCGATACTACAGGTCCACGAAGTGTATTGCAAGTCCACGGAGTGATAATGAAGAACACTTAAGTGTGTCGGATCCTTAACCTTATAAATTTTCTGACAAGCTTCTGAACTCTAAATGAAACTTACTGGGTCATGAACTTTAGAAGGCCCTTATCATATACTTATTAAAAGTAAAATAGTTGACCTCTCATTGACCCCCCTATAGCCAATCGCTGTGTGACACGTCAGCGCTCAGAAGTGCAATTACCATTTTGGATCTGTAGGTGGATAAAATTACATGATGGCATCACATACTACGTTGTGTAGAAATTAATGGATTAATGTACATTAAACATTACATGGAAAACGAAGAGCCTCCATCGCATCGAACATAATCACGACAATCTCACTGTCATCTCTCGATTCTTTGGCTCAAGAGCAGCAAGACACGCCCCACAAGAAACATTCTTTGGCCGCAGAAACGAGCTCGAAGCTAAGGCTCTGCTCAACACCCAAGAAGGAAAAGATTCCTCATTTTCTTGGCCCTATCTTTCGTGTTTCTGTGTATGATATGGATGCGCTCGCCTTTACCCTCTAAAAAACCCCATGCTTCGCTGCTCCTCAAGAAAAGCAAAGGCCTTTGTCGTTGAGTTATACCGAGATGGCGGATTAGGCTTCTGTTTAAGAGAAATCTCACGGTCATCGCTCGATTCTTTTCTTTGGCTCAAGAGCAGCAAGACACGCCCCGCAAGAAGCAACATAGGAGGGTGATGATGGACACGGCGGTGACCGGCAATATCCGACTGCACCGGAGGTCCAAGGCCGGCGGCGTGACGCTAAAGGGCAAGGATTTACCAGCGGTTCAGAGGAAGGGTAAGGTTTTGGGCGGGTTGGTCCCAGGTCGGAAACAGCCATTAGACGTTGTGTTAGAAGAAGCTTCTGTTACAAAGCCGCCCTTGAAATGCAGGTTAAATAAACAAAAATTGACTGATTTTATTTCTATTTTTGAAGTGGGCATATAACGTTTAATCTTTTTGTCTTACAATAGCTATTTCTAGGATATAAAGATTTACAAGTTCTACGAACAATCGTATTTTGCAGGTTCGAGCCATGAGCCGACTTTCTGTTTCTGAGCCGCCGTCAGTCTTCTTCTACCATGGCTCAACAGCATCTCATTACAACAGTGATCATTAGCAGTTATAGGTTGCATTTTCTATTTTCCAGCGATGTTGATATATATATTCTTGAACCTTTTGATTATCTAAAAAATTGTGAATGAAATCTTCTGTTTTTTTATCGCCACCAGAAAAAGAAAATCTTGGGACTTCGCTTGATTCATGGTGGCTCAGCTTCTGTTGAAGAGAATAACGATGGGTTTTGGAAGCAACCCAACGCCGTGAACTATAGGCCGTGTTTGGATTTCAGCTTAAAGTATCAGAAAGAGAGCGTTGAGATTGTGAATGATAGGAGTAAGTATTTGATGGTGGTTGTTTCGGGCGGTATGAATCAACAGAGGAATCAGATTGTACACGCCGTCAATATTGCGAGGATTCTTGAGGCGAGCTTGGTTGTTCCAATTTTACAGGTCAGTGTGATTTGGGCGATGAAAGGTTCGTTTTTCTTCTTTCTTTCTCCAGTGTGATTGAATTAGCTGATTGAAATGCTTTTTCTGCGAACATTGCAGTGAATTTGGTGATATATTCGATTAGGGACACTTCAAGAACGTGTTGGCGAACGATGTTCGTATAGTTTCTTCACTTCCATCCACAGCTCTGAGATTAAGAGATGACACTCTCTGTTCTTTTTTCCCTTATTTTGTTTATTCTCCGGCTCCAGTTCTGAATATCCAGGACTAATTCTGGGACAATCTCGAATTTCGAGCTATATTACGAGAAAACAAAATGGAGGTTTCTGCTGAGAGCTAATGAGAGCACCATGAGGTTTCTGCTGAGAATTATGGGGTTATCTTTTTTGGGTTGGAAATTTCAGTTTGTTTTTCTGAGCTGTTGTCTTCTGCAATTCGATTCGTTAATTTTGTGGGCTTAAATTCTATGCAATCGATTTCGTAGATTGGCTTTGTAGCTGTTTGTTGTAGTTGTGGAAGTCCGTGAAATTTACCTGCTATGAGTAATATTATTAGTTCCTTAGTGCTTATGTATCGTATGAGGAAGTTGACCTTGCTTCAGATGTCTTGCTCCAATTTGTCATTCAGTCATGATAAGTCTAAGGGGCATTGTTTCATTCATCCTTGGACATCTAAAAGATGGCTTATTAGAACAATTCGTCATTGATCACTCTTAACTATCACAAGTACAAGTAGAAAACAACGTCGGTGAGTGGATCACTTTTAACAATTCGTCATAATTTTTGATGCTTTTATTTGACAGTACGGAAGGTGATGGATCACTTTTGCAACCAGAAGTGCTGAAAGTATGTGGTTCGAAAAAGCGGTGAGTGTTCTCACTTCTCCATAATCAGTTTTATTGGATTTTCTGGGTCAACTTTCGTATAGTTCATCTGAGCTTTTTGCTGAATATATGCAGTATGCTCTGGGAAGGGAGATTTTTTTTTGTTCGTGAAGTATTTTCAGATGCTTGCATTACCAAAGGAAGTGTAAGATCATAGGACCGTGCTGCAATGAAGTATTCGATTGCAGACTTTGTCACAACGATGCAAAGGTGCCTTTTCTTTTCTTTTCTTTCTTTTCCTTCGATTAATTGAACTATGCAGAATTCAATAGAAGTCGATCCACTTGAACGACACGACGTTCCTCGCCATCAAGTACAAAGGGTCAGTCAACAGTCTTTCTCTTTGTTTTTTTTCCTTTTCATTTCAAAATCATATGTGTGGTAAATAAAGCTGATAAGCACTTTTATTTCATTGCGATTCACAGATCATATGCTCTCTGTGCGAAACAGAACAAGATGTGAGTTGGACACTTTAATACAGTATATATATAACATTCTCAGTTACTTCTTCCTCTGTTTATAGGTCCAACAATTCTGTGTTGGCTGTGGCGTTTGCTTTGGTAGTATTGCTCAAAGTGCAAGTTCTTCGACGATGACGTAAGCATTTTTCTTCCTCTGATCGGCCGAATAGCATCCTAAGTTGATTCGACTATAAATGAAGATGCTTCTTAACCTTAAAACAGATATTGAAGAATCATACCACTGAGAAATGTGGAATCTGCAGGTAAATTTCTTTTGACCTACCCCACTTTCGCTTGAGCCAAAAGTCGAAGCTTATCTACAATTTGTATTTGGTCGTTTGGAGATCTGTTGAAAAGCCCTCAGTTGGCCCCGCGGCTGAAGTTCATGGTTTGCGACGATTTTGGATATGCGTGCCAAAAATTGGGTTCCCATGGGCGAAGAGGTAAAAGCCATAGTAGGCCAAGTATTCATTCGTTTTTTTCTTCGTATGTTTTCTTCTCATGCCATTTCTAACCTAATCCTAATTCACAGATAAAGGCAAAATCAATATCAGAGACCCGAGACACGCCTCTCCCCGCCTGACCTACAACAAGGAAGCATTTTGCCTTTAAAATGTTGAGTGGCTTGCTAAAATTTCTATAGCGAGTAGTTTTATGTGTATTTGATCTTTTTCCTCCTCTTTTCGTCATTTCTTTAACACGTTCTTATCGTTTACTGTAATAATCTGCGGACACGGGTTTTTTTATCTGTAGGAGCTTCTTGGGCAAGATCTTAATGGCTGCCCGTCTGAGGAAAGCGTTGAGGCCATTTGTCAGTTAGCAGCTCGATGCGAGCCAAAAGTCAGAGCTTATCAACGATTTGTATTTTTGTCATTTGAAGGATCTGTCAAAAAACCCTCAGTTGGCGCACGACTGAAGTTCATGGTTCACTGAAATGGGACGATGGGTACTACAACGGCGAAATTAAGACGAGAAAAACAGTTCAACAAACCATAGAATCAAATTCAGACAATTTGGGAGTTGAAAGAAGCGATCAGCTGAGGGAACTCTTCTCTTCTCTTTCGATCAGCGAGGTTGAGGAAAGCTCTGAAGCTGCTACAAGGCCAACAGCATCTACATTATTGTAGCAGTCTTAAGAAGAATCGGCCAAGTGGATTTAGTACATCAGGGCATGGGACAACGAGGCTGAGAACGCATCTATGGCATGCGAAGAGGTTACGATGTCTAAACTATGGGGATTCTATGTTCCATTTGGTCTTCATTGCATGGAAGGTGTTTATTGAGCTTAACTTAGCCATGAATTCGTGCTCTTAGTTCAATTCTTACAAGTTGTGAGAACTCATTTTTTATGAATATTTTGAGTAATTTTTATGTGATTTTACGTAATGCAGGGGAAGAGGTGATAGGGTTGTTTTGAAGAAACTGAAACACGATTCTCTATGATGCAAGTTAGTTTGGTTGTGTCCAATTGGAGGGTCAAGAGGTTCGACTTCTAACTTACCATGAAATTATTCTTTATACATATTAAACATTTGTTTACAGTGTGTGGCTTCATATGATGTCAATGAACTATTTTCATTTCTTTCTTTAAACATTTAGTGGCCCTGTTCTTTTTTTGTACTTCTCAGGACACTTTAGTCTCCATCGTAGGTTCTGTCTTGGACCTTCTCCATCAGTTCATTGCAATGATACTTCTGAGGATATTCTCGCCGGCAAAATATTTGAAAGTGCTAGGGTAAATGAAGCTTCTTTCACTATATAGTTTAAATTATTAGTATTGTATCTGCTACTGCTGGCCTTGCCAATGACCTGGGACTTCTGAGTATCTTAGATTTGTTTTTTTTGAGCAATTTTTACAGCTTCATCACCCTGAAAAATTAAATAGTGCACCTATTGCTGCAGTGACCTACATGTGGAGACCTCCATGCTCACCTGTTAACAAGGAAAAGAGTTGCATCAATGCTGATCATGGAGAAGGGATGATTGATGATGATAAAGTTATTCGCCAGCTTTGGATATGGATACATGCTGCTGCTTATAAGGAAGCATATGATGCTTTGAGTTTGGCATGCAAAAAGCAGGTAACTGTGTTTCCAATTTCAGAAAATTGCTTCACTCCATTTTTATATCCTCTTAAGTAGCGGCGATCACCGTATGTTGCCTTCTGATATCTACTGTTTCATGGTGTTTTCTTAACATCGTACATGTGATGCATGGTTATTCCCTTGAAAGCACCAGTATTACTGTTATGAGTTTTTTTGGAAGCATCTGTTGAAATAAACTTTATTGCAGAAGGAGATGTCAATTGCTCAGCTGAATGTCTTTCCTTTCAGGGACACCTCGGGAAACTAGACTTGATGGGGTCGAAAGTGTTGCATTGCTGAAGTTGTTCCCAAGAAATTGAGAAGCTCCCAGGTGTGCTTTGAGGCCCATATAAAGATCATATGGATGGTACAAATGTATTGAATGAGCAACAATGGTTCAAGAAGCTGATGGTCTTTGTCTACTAAAAAATGCTGTCACCGTTGATGTGCCTTTAGGTACTTCTTGATAATAATTCAGATATTTTCTTAACCTCCATGTTTTAGAATTTTGTGGTGATATTACTTCAATTTTCGTTAAGCATTGCCTTCTTTTTGGTTGTTATAGACAAAAAACCGATCTCTTTTCTTTTTTCGGTATTCTGAAGCAGACCCTTCTGTAAGGAATAGAAGTAGCAATTTAGAGATACGACAGCAGAGAATGTTGATATATCAAAAGCAGAAGTGATATATTATTGAATGATATTACCATCAACTCTATACGACCTTTTAATTTGATATACGGTGTATAATGTATAGTTGCTATGCACGTCTGACCTGCTAATTTGCGTATCATGATACCACTGATGTACTGTCTGGTGATGATTGCTTTCTATTGTGGTTTGAGTAGTTTTCTAATTGTCAGGTGATGCTACCGTCTGGGTTACATAGGATTGTGAATTCTCATCTCAAGGTACACCTCTCAAGAAAGCCAAAGAATGTGCAGGACTTCAAATCTCCTGCAAGCCAGAATCTTTTCTTGATGAGGGATATGATGAACCCGAGAGTCTTCCAACACCAATTGTTAGATATGAGAGGATTCTTTTGAGGAGTTTGCAAAAATGTGTGATAACCAGCAAGAATGGCAAGTTAGTATTGTGTTGATTGGAGCTACTAGATGTTTATTTTTATATCTTAAAAAATTGGCATTTACTTCAAATTTTTTCTGTACTGTAATTTCTCATGATCTAGCTCTATTCTAAACCAATTTCGGTTTTGAATAATTGTTTTAATTTGTTACGAGTTTTATCAATATTGAATTTTCTTTCATTGCTCACTTTTCGTAGGAATCTCCGGAAGACCAGAAGATTGTAGAATTTCGTAGAAGTTGTCCTTTCTTACAAGGGAGGAGCATTTGATTGTTCATTCAGTCCATCTTATATCTTATAGCCTGCCCTTCCTCTCTTCTGTATAATTTTTGGCTTAATAGATGTTTCTGAATTGTAGAAGTCTTCATTCTTACAAGGAGAGGAGCACGTTGGTGGAAGACATAGCTCAAACTCATGTATATTTTGGGTGTTTATTCAGTCCATCTTATATCTTATAGCATGCTTTTTCTCTCTTCTGTATGCTTTTGCACGACCGAGTTTTTGCACGACCGATGTTTGCCCTACCAAAACGGCTTAAGGGATTTTCCGATTTTAATGTTAAACATAATTGTGAAACACAGACCAAAACTGCAATAAAAATCATTGATTCCGAACGAAAACGTGTATAATAACCATAATCAGAAATTTAATCACATATCTTTTTACATAACATTGAGGAGGCGTGTCAAAAACCATATTTGAGTTCAGGACATATTAAACCATTTAATTACACTACTGTTAACAGGTGTGTCAAATAGAGTAATTACCATCGCCCAAAAATAAATGAAACTAAATTTAACTTAAGCCAAATAGAAACAATTTACTTACACTACTAAAAAGTCAGTAGTGTATTTTGCAAAAGAACGTTACAACAAGTTACTTACACTACTATTGTCAGTAGTGGAATTTACGTCATTACTACACTACTGTTATTAGTAGTGCAATTTAAGTCATTACTTACACTACTATTATCAGTAGTGCAATTTAAGTCCTATCGTTTACACTACTGTCTAGGTATCAGTCACAACTGCGAGATATGATATACTTATGCGATTTACCCCAGTCAAAATCGTCAGGACAAATACCAAAACATAAATGGTAATCATAAAATCGAAATGAAAAAACGTGTAATTACATAAGCCCGAAAACAATCAATCCAAATTTTAACCTAATATTAAAGAGCGAAAATTGGAGGGAAAGTTTTAATAAACCACACTACAGTAAACCACGAAGGAAAGGAAAAAATTCTGCAACGCGCCAATTAATCCAGCAACGAAGCAGGTATGGAATTCCTACGATGACCCGTGCAGCGCTGTTCGATACGGTACTTTTCATATTTCTGAATAAAGTTCCCAAATATGTGTGCGTGAAATTGAATGGCCCGTGTCTTGCAAAATATCATATCTTACTTTGTTTGTTATACAATGGTGGTAGCAAGAAATTCACTATCACGTATGAGAAATTCGTGTTGTTGCTGTAACACAGTGAATGTTTTTATATTGGTGCACCTTTTACTGCGTGGCACTTCGAACTGTTGATTACTTCCTGAGTAGTGTGAAATCCTGAGTCAGTAATTTTCTAACAAATAAATTCCTGTTGCGTAACTGTAGATTGTATTCTTCAAAAAATCACTCTAACTGAAATTTATTTTCCATAAGGTGACACTTAGGGCACAAATCTCTGAACAGGCTGTTGTTCCTTGCAATTAAACCTCTGTGCTGACTATAAGTACTTCCGTAATCTAATAATCAATCAGCTCAACGAAGAGGAACGGCAACAGTTTCTCGAAAAATCGCCATTCGCCAAGTTGATAATTTCTGCGGAGCAATTCAATCTATCCAACCAAATAATTTGGTTTTTGACGAAGTCACAGGTTGGGGTGGATGATTCTGAAGACCTATGGATGCTAATAATAAAAAAAAAATCCAATATGGTTCTCGCCAACGGAATTCTCTATATTAACAGGGCTGAAATCTGGAACACCACCTACAATAAATCCGAACTACAATTTCCTGGGAAGCAATTGATAAATTCTCTAATATACCCGGCTCAGCGTCACCGGATGTAATCTAGAAAAACTGAAGTTAGCCAGCGTGTTATTTGTTGCATGTGTACTAAAACAGCGAACTACACGAAGAACAGTACTGATAGAGAAAGAATTTCTCTATGTAGTAAGTGAGTTAGACACGTTTAACAATTACCCATGGGGAACCGTCGGATATAGAGAGGTGCTTTCATCGATGAAGAGAAATATTCAATCAAATAGGGAAACTGTCGACAACAAGGGAGGCAAAAGACCTTTGACGTTGAATTTGGGGGGCTTCGTACATCCTCTTCAGGTTTGTTTTTACAGCATACATATAACAGTCACGTTTACTTTACACATCATGTTGTCTAAATCTTTATATTGAACCAGATTTAACAAGGTATTGACATATTTCTTTACTGTGCGCAAAACAGGTTCTGTCCTATGAATGCATACCTGGAATACACATAAGTTTGCTAGAAGAATTGAAAATCTGGAATTCAATGGACCACGGAGGTGTTTATGGAAAAGCAACGATTGGAATGCCAAAAATGCACCAAGGATGGAGCAGATTATTGAAGCAGTGGGCGAAAAAGAAATAATCAGCAATCTGCTACAACCAGCTGCAGAAGAACTGGCTGAGTCGTTTTTCCGTGAAAGCCAATTTCCAGCAAGTAACATCAACTTACAGATACACACAGTCTCTGCTTATGTGAGACAGGGTTGTAGTGTGCCGGAGTGTGCCGGATGTCGTTGCAAAATACAGAATCTCCAGACATGAAATCATTATCAGATGAGAGTGAAAGTTCTTATCAACATTCCAGCACTTCCGATTCATCATCGGCGCCAGATGATTGCAGTGACCCGCCAGCTTTGGAGATAAGAACAAAGAAGAGGCACGAAATCGCCAATATGAATAGAGCAAATACGGAATTAAGAAAAAGATAAGGCATGAAATATCAGAGATCATTCAACAACCGCACAAACGAACAACCTATTGAACCCAGAAGTCTCGAGAAGAAACTGAGGAGAGGGAGAGAAAGCATCAGAGCCACCGAACACAACTAACGACTTCGTCGGAGAACTTGGAATTCTGGAGAGTGATGGCGATGACACTTAACTTCACGAACCAAGGAACAAAACCATGGCGGAAATATTGCAAGAAATGAGAGGTGATAAACGGAACTGCAACAGTCAAGTTGATGATTCAACAGGAAAAGACCGAAGAGTTGCCTTCTGCGGACAACGATGCGGAAATACAAAACCCGTACGTACCTTCAGAAAACAGACAAGAATCTGCTCCAAATTATGTCCAAGCGAATACAGGTAAAAGAGACAAATAGTTATGACATAATGCAATTACGTTATGACCAAATATGTTATATAACCGTCAATATTATGTTATACTTGCAGGTGCAGAACAAGCAGAGTATGGGCACTCTCGGCCAGTTAAGGAAGGAACACTTTTGGAAAGCATGCAATTAAAAGTTTCGAAGTCCTAGCTGGAGTAAATGATTTGACGTACATCGTTGATTGGAATTCAGAGCAGACATACCAAATGAAAAACAATAATGAAGTTGCTCTACATCACATCAGTGAGAGATTGACCAACATCAAGGCTGCTGAAGGAATTCATATGCAGCGAGAATGGCTAGGACATGAACTGAAGCCATTAGAGTCTATGATCAACATCATACAAAATAAAGATCGACCATATAAATGCCAAGGTTGATATGCAAGGTACGCACCTAAAATTTGATAAGAACTTAACGTTCATAAATTAATTAATTAATTAAATTTTATAGGAGCAGAGTTTTCAGTACGTGGCAACAACAGTTCTGCAACAAGGGCTACAACCGATGAAATTCCAGCTCGAGTGCCTTACTTCTCCCCGAAGATTGATGAACATATACTATACAAGCTGCAGATGTGGCCAAAAGCTGAAAGAATGATAAGGACGATGAACCCAGACGACTGCAGAGAGAAAGTCTTCGGGGAGGAACTCTTCGCCAACTATTCTTTAACGAACTCAAAGCAGAAAAAAGGCAATTAAACGATGTTGTAAGAAATTTTATTCGATATAAATATATACTATTGCATAAGAAACTGTACAGAATATATATAAGTAAACATTAATGGAAATCGCCTGACATATATTGCAGCATATTCGATATAAATATATATTGCATAAGAAACTGTACATATATATAAGTAAACAGTAATGGAAATCGTCTGACATATATTGCAGCATATAGATGAATGTCTGCGAGGTTTTGTTCAGATGCAGCATCTATGCAAGGCTGCTATGAAATCGCAAATACAGATTTCAGCCTATTCCTCACAAGGAGTGCATTCGGTGATGGAAAGTTGAATCTAGAGAATGTCATCCATTCTGGGTAAATTTGCAAAATGGCCATCATGCAGCTGGTTTAAAAAGCTAAGGCTATAGTATTTTCGGTGAAAATTGATCAGAGACATTGGGTGCTTTGCTTTGCTTCCCCAGCTACAAAAACCATTGTGGTCTTGGATTCAGACACAACATTGGATGAAGACCTGCGGAAGACAAGAGAAGCCTTGGGTGATGCGCAATTCATCATACCGTATGTACTGAAAAGGATAGGCGTAAAAGACTGCGGAGAGCAATTGGCGTAAAAAGGGATAGAAATATTCTGCAACAGCTTAACAAGTAACAATTGTGTATACATAATATAATTGAGTGTTATATTTAAACTATTGCATATGACATTTTCCAATTTTATGCATGTGCTCTTAAGCGGAGACGGCGCAATACATGTGCTACGGAATGCGTTTGCATCATTTGTTCGAAAAGACAAGCTCCACAGGATATGCCATCACACGTTGATGAATTCAGGAAATATCCAACGGCTTCCGTATTTTTCCAATACCGGCATTGGCCGCCACAGAATGAAGATTAGTAGTTGCTGCTTTCTACTTAGTTTATAATGCATGACAGCCACATTGATGCAGAACTTTTGTAATTTTCAGTTAATGGGTACTTCCCTCCCCAGAATGAAAATTACTGATTATTAACCTTGTAGTTTTTTCGAAAGCATGGAGAATCATTGTTGCAACTGAAAACATATACATATAATACAGCATCTACCAAACCTTCTCAAAGTTGTCTTCTTAACAGCAATCCTGTCCTTATACTCAATTGACGCCGCCACCCCTTCCCCCTAACTAAAACCCTAACTCCAAACACACGCCGCCACCCCTTCCCCCCTCCTCCCCATCCTCCTCCACCTCCATTAATGGAGGTAGGGGGAACAGGGAGGTAGGGGGCTTTCTCTTTTGTGTTTTCTTTGTTTTCTCTGTTTTTCCTTAAAAATAAAAAAAAAAAAAAAAAGTTTGACCGCCATCACCACATTCTACCACCGGATGCCCGCCTCCATGTCTGCCTGCTGCCGCCGAGCCCAGCTCCGCCTCTGTCAGCGCCAGCCACGGCTCCCTCACCGACTGCCGATGCCGCACCAACCTCCAGCACTGCTTAGCTCCGTCGCTGCCGACTGCCGTCCCGACAGCAGCCCGCCGACAGCCACTCCAGCCGCCACGCGCGACAGCCTCCAGCTGCCACCTGCCGTCCTCTGATTGTCGTCACAATATCTCCCAACCTTCGGGTTGGGAGCTTTTTCTCCCGGCTCCGAGTCGGGAGCTCTTTCTCCACTTGTTGGAGCCTCCTTCTCCCTCTGTGGAGCCTTTTCCGATGAAGGCAAGATTCGTTGTCGATGGCACGAGCAAAATGAAGAGTGTTGTGGATTAGGCTTAACAGCCTTTTTTGTAATATGTTCTTTAGTTGTCGTGTTTTAGATCGGGAATCTTGTATTCTGTCGGCTTTTTCGTTTCTTGCTGGGTGTTTTTTTGCTCCATATGAGCCTTGTTTTCTCTACCAGATGGATATTTCTGGAGAGACCTCTTGGGCTATTTAGCCCTGTACTTTTGTTTATGATATTAAAGCAATCGTTTTCGGAAAAAAAAAAATAATACAGCATCTCATTTCATACTTCTCCATGATGCACTATCAAATTGCACACTACTGACCATTTATTAGAAATTAAAACAGATATAATTATGACAGCGATCGGACAGATTACTGTTTTCTATTTTTCAAATGTTATTGTTCCAAAAATGGAATCGGCCCATAAGTTACACTACTGAATGAACATAACTCAATAAGTTTAACTTTTGCATAATGTACTACCGAATTGCACACTAATGACCATTTTATTGTGGTTGTCCATTTTATCATTAACGTACATATATTACTAATATATTACCAAAACAATACAACATACTACAGCATCTCATTTCAAAGTACTCAGGAACAGTTGCACGTCATCCTGAAGTGAATAAGCTTAACTTCTCAAAACTACACTACCAACTTCCACACTACAGACCATCTTATTTTTCAAATGTTATTGTTCGAAGTAGGAAAAATGTTGAAAATATTGTTAACTGAATAAATGTTAGGCGTAATTTATAAGCATGTAAATTGATAAGCATGTCAGGAACAGATGCACATCAAACTAAGCTGAATAAGTTTATCTTTTGCATAATGCACTACCGACTTGCACACTACTGACCATTTTATTTTTCAGTTATTGTTCGGAATAGAAAAAAAGTTGTAAATATTGTTGACGCGGTCAAGCAACAATTGGCTGCAGTGTAATAAGATGCTATGCTACATTTTGCACGACTGCGAATCAAAACAGTCGTGTAATTACAAGAGACGGCCTATTCTGCACGACGACTGGTATACAGTAGTGTAAACGAAAAGTACGCTATCAACAACTGCAGTACAGTAGTGCAGAAATCTGTTCAGTCGCACGGTTTCAGATCATTCATTATTGTACCTATATTTATCAATCCAGTAACATTCACGAAACACACCAAATGTTATTAGCAAATTACACTGCTAAAATTAACAAAACTAAACGTATTACTGTTACACTTCATCTAGACATAACTACATTACAAGACTCACTATATTACTGTTACACTTAATCTAGACATAACTACGTTATTAATCATCTAGAAACTACTGAATTTATCACGACAGAGTGGACTAAAATAACCGTTCAGTAACTCTGTAATCAACATAACTATTGGACTCAAAAGACGCATCGATCTATTACTTAAACAATATAACCGCTCACTAAATTACTGCGTGATTATGATAACCGTTGAAATGAAAGACACACTGAAATATTATCTAAACAATTAAGACATTATGAATACACACTAACTATATATAATCATAGAACTGATTTAAACAAAGCAAACTGATACATTCTACTGAGAAGTTATGAGTAGAGAGGAGTGTCTTTTCAGTTCCTTAACATCGACTTATACTATATATAAATCAAATCATTATCATAATTTTACCACCATTACATACACAAAAAAGGTTCCATAAAATGATGAATCAAATAAGAGATTATTTAGACAGCATTGTTGCGGGACTTCATCAGAAACCTAGAGAATTTGTTGATCGTATAGAACGTAAAATAGATGGCTATGTCGAATCTGTTACTGAAAGGTTCGACGATCTGACAGTGAAGATTAACGAAATTATTTAGTATGTGAAAATTAACGAAAATAGAGGCTATCGCCTATAGAACAAACACTTGGTATGTGAAACATTATTTAGCAAAATTGAACACATTGTTACAACTTATAATTCCACGTCCAATTTTTTACAGGAAAGAGAAGTCCTACACCTGACGGAGAACGGAATGGAACATTCACAACTAACATCCCTTCAACTAGGATACGAAAACTGCTGGAAAAAAGAAAGTACTCTAATATTTCCAGTCAGCCAAGAGAAGATTCATTAGGAAAACGATCTAAGACCAAAAATACAGGTACTTTGGAGGGACACCGTTTGATTTCAAAAAATGTCCCGGTAGTAGGGAAAACTCTTGCGATGCATGTCAACAAGATATGTCAAAATTCTTTCCGCATGTATCGACGACAATAGAAACAATGAACGATAGAGATTCTGTTGGTACGCTCTAGCAGAAGAACGCGGCAAAGAATTCTTCAAAAACCTTATGACGAAGGGAAGTTGGCTACATGATGAGGTACAATAGTTAATCATCTTTCCCGTTAATCTTTTTTGCACATATTCTTAGTATGTATTCTATTCTCCAACAGCACATAGATGAATGCTTAAGAGGATTTATCGAGAAGCAATCACAATGCAAGTTTCCCAAAGTCAAGGGTTTCTTTTATTTATTGTTGCATTGAATAGTAATTCTGTTTTTTAATCACATATCTTTTCACATAACATCCACAACTAACATCCCTTCAACTAAGGAGACAAATTGCTGGCAAAAAGAAGCACTCTAATATTTCCAGTCAGCCAAGAGGGGATCCATTAGAAAACCAGGCACGTTGGAGGGACACCGTTTGATTTCAAAAAAACGTCCCGGTGGAGAAAACTCTTGCGATGCATGTCAACAACTTTTCATAAACAATTTAAACTGTTTACCATAATCTGACAATTTGAACCATTTAAATCGAAGAATCCCTTAAGTCATTTCTGTGAGCAGTCATACATTGAAAAGCTGCAGTCATACAAGCCGCTCGGTAGTGAAAACATTGGTCGTGCAAAACTTCTGTAGTGCAAACATCGACACTGCAAACTCTCGGGTGCAAAAATCGCATAATTTCTGAAATACAATATCCTACATCAGTAAAATAACTCAATCCAAGAAATAGACCCGTGCGACGCACGGGCTTGCACTAGTATTATATATATTTCATTGGTGAGATAAGATGATGATCGTATATGGGCCTTATAGGTTTGATCATAATGGGCTTCAACGGGCCCACAATATAAAGCAATGGCCATTTTCAATTTTGATTTAGAAATAAAAAAGCATACATACATGAATAGTATTAATTTATTTAACGAAACGTTCATCTAAAATCTTCAAGGTGGACTGTAAAAACTTGTCATTCCCACTCGAGCAAGACTGGCTATTTCAGCCAGTCCGTAGCAAGCTTCTCGCGTTTCATCATCGTACACCTACGAAAAAGATACGAGATAATTGCTAAATGATGAAAAATAAGCTCAAGTCATTTATCCCATCTTTAATCACCTCAAACGATGAAGCTATAAAATTGCAAGCCTCCACAGCAGTCTTGCCGCGGGACATTCTGAGATAAAACAGCATAAAAATTGCAGCTGTAAAACTATCTCGGAATATCGATGGTAGATAGAAGAGATCACCAACTTACCTTCGATGGCTCTTGCGAAACACTTTCCACAATAACAGTGATAAACCGTAGACGACAAAGACAACAGTTCTTGAGGATAGGACTCGACACCGTAAATAACTTGTCATTGCTCATGGCCTACAGAGAGAGAGAGAGAAGAGAGAGAGAGAGAGAGAGAGGTTACGAAGAAGGTAATTAATTAATGCAAGAGGTCATGTGGATTGTTTAAAAAGCTAGTAAATTATTACCTCAGAATGGCATTGGTGGTATGGTATGCTTTTGGGACAATGTGGCGAGCAATTTGAGAACTGAACATAGAACCTTTGTCTTCATTCTCGGCAATAACCTACGGCATGTAGAGAGATGGAATGGAAAAGAGAACTTTGGAGAAATTAACGAGAGTTTGAGCAGAAAAAGGGGCAAGAGTATAACCATGATAGGGAGTCTAATATGGCCAATAAATGCTTGGGAACGCTGGTCACTCCTTGTTCTTGGTTGCCTGTAATGACAGAGTTATGTCACAGCATCATGAAGCGAGACCTTATGAATCGAGTAAAGTGAAGTCACTCAATAAAATCACTTGAATTTTTTATTTCCGTCAGTATCTGAAAAAGTCGAAATTTATTCTTCTTAGTTTAAATTTAAAAACCTTTTGTCCCACATTTTTCACCTACACTATGCATTTTGAACGATGTTTCCTCGAAATTTTTAAATGAAATAGATTGACAGAATATAATGAATTTTAGGTGAATCACATATGAGACTAAAATAATTTTAACAAAACCACAGACAGTTTTGGTAAAGAACCTGGAACCATAACCAAGAAGCCACACAATTTGCATAGCGATGTAATAATCCCTTAGCATCGTCTGTGGTTGGCAGACCTAAAATTGGCGGCACATGATTCAGCATCTTTAAAAAACAAACCGGACAAATTACCGTTTACAGCCGAGTTTTTTTTTTTTTTTTCCAGTTTGTTGTTCAGTAATGATAGACTAAATATCTTAACATCAACCCTGTCAAACGCGTCAAAATATTAATTGCTGAATCTATAAGCCCGTCTGCATGAGAAAAAAGCCACCAACAATGCAACCTGGTTTATGGAGGAGAAAGTCAAATAATCAGCTAACAACCATGGAAGACGGCCATGTTGAATAAGTTATTGCAGAGCAAATTGTACCTCTGCAGTTTCGAGATATAAATTCAACTGTCTGAAATAGAAGGGATTGCGGAATTGTAACTTCGTTAAATGCAAGGAAAGATTTGACAAAGCTGCTATCACAGTATCCATGTCTCATGGCTCCAACAGCTAATGTATTGCTTAAAGGTACAATCATCTCCTGTAGTTGAAGCAAATAACTGTTAGCAGCTTTCGCGTTGAATCAATTAACATTCTCAATTAGAACGATCGGAAAAAATAAAATAAAAAGGAGGAAACCTGGAGCTCACTAATGATAGGAAAAGCACCTCGACACCGAGCTAGAAAATGCAAATGGCTTGCAACATCTGTCCCATGGTCAACCTATTGGTAACAATCACATAATCTTAGAAATGCTATGAGAAGTGTAATAAATAATCAGTCCTCGTGACAGATGGAACTTTTCATATGCTAAAAGGAATTTACCATATATACAAAACAGGTGATGACACGTGCTGGATTCTGATAATCATCTTTCTCAAATTTGAGAAGTCTATACCATCATACAAGGATTGTGCAACTTCAAACAAACCTCGATAACAGATGGATCGCGAATGAGACCATTCCTAAAACAAAAAGACTTGATTAGCAACTGTGGTGAAGATATAAAAACTGAATAAAAAAAAAATCAAGACTTATATATTGAAGGATGTGCGTTGCAATAAACAGGAAAATGAAACGACTTTCAGATTCATATGGAGGCCAAGAAGAAATCAAGGCTGCCCATTGATTGATAAGAATAAGTGATGAAAACAAAAACGTCGACCGGCTTATTAGTGTGGCTGTTATATACTAGGTATAGGAATGATATTATGAAAATCTATTAGCGTGTTTGAGAATAGGTTACCTCGTTGCCATACTAAGTATGTGCACATCGATGGAGGCTCTCGAACTTCCACGCGTCATATCTAAGATTTCATAAAAATGGTTCTACAAAACCATAATTTTATGCTCTTCAGTTGAAGAAATTCTACTATTCAGAAACAGAAGGGAAACTGAGAAAGAAAACATGCTTTATTAGATTTATCAGAAGACTACCAAGGCTAATGTTTTCTCGATGTTGCCACAATGAATGACAAACTTCAAGAGTAGCGACTGCAAGATTGACATGGTGTCTTCTCTAGTATCCGCCTCTTTGTGCATTCGGTCAAATACTCCATCTAATATCACCTTTACAAATCTATCCTGTAATAAAAAGTTTTATGATGAAGATATCGACAGCATATATAGCACATAAGAAAATATAACTGAACATACAGAAAGCAAGCATCAAGACTTAATCAAATCAAAAATCTTGAAATTACCAACTGATTCTCCAAAATAATATCCACAATAAGCTTCTGCAACCATCAAAGTATGCATCGATATTATCATAAGTTGAGAGCACCTGAGTTGCAAGCATCATTAAGTATGTTCCAGAGAATGCACAAGAATGTTTATATCATGAGTAATGACCAAAATACAGAACAAACGTATTTGATTATCAAATATTTCGAACTACCTGTAGAATTGTATCGACAACCATGGGGTCTGATTATTTCAGGTATTCTCTGCATATCCTATGCCCAAGTAGCCTGTAATTCAAACACTAAATATGAAGAGGTATGTTCAATCAATCAAAAAAAAATACATTATGCCAAATGCACATGAATGACTCTTTAATCCATATTATAAGATGGTGTGTACATACTTGATCAAAAGTGGAATCATCAGTTTGATCTACCAGATTAAGTAACTCCACCGCATTGGAACATGTATATTCAGTAGGAAGTTCTTTCAGCACATGATGAAGGATAATTGAGATAGATGAGTTTAACCCATGTGCGCGAAACAGGTTTTTCAGCATATTGTCAAATCCTGTCTGCAGGTAAATTTTAATCATTAACTATTTTTGGGTAGTGGAACGATAAAACAGCAGGGGGAAAAAAGGATATGAACGAAGTAGAGTCGCAGCATAAATAGGAGCCAAAAACAATGTCACTTGTTGATCTAAGACACAGAAACATAGATCAGGCCTTGATCATCACATCAAAAAAGAAAACTTGCTCAAAATGTAATCCTACAAAAGTTTAACTGGAAGATAATTAAGAAGTACTTCAAACTTCCATGCATATCTCTTCTCATATTCCCCAGAAAGTTTTACAAGAACTACGAGTTAATGAAAAAGCTTATTTTGATTACATATTCAAAGTTACTCTGCAAAGGAGCACAAACGAGCAATTACTCTTTAAACTGGTCTAACCTGTTTCATATTCTTGAGCAAGCATCTTACGATATACTCTATGGAAGGATCAATCAGTGCGAGAGTCAATTTACGATCTCCTAAGAGGCATTGGTCCGTTACTTCTCTTGAGGATATGTGTCGCACTAACAGCAACTTGAGATTATCAATGCAAGTGGACAGGTAACCTGCGACGATATCCATAGACAATTCTAGTAAAGGCATTGATTCTTAAATCCTACAAATTTACCAGGCTGGCTCTGATCCGCATTATTCTTTTGCAATAGTCTAATACACTTACAAGTTACAATGTTGAGCCACCACAAGAAATGATGGCAAGAAACTTTTGAGTCTATTAATCAAACTAAAAATGTTGGGAATATACTGAAATACAGTTGAAAAGTTAGTACCTGAGCCATGCTTAGGCAATCTTTGGGCACACTGAACCAAATACATATAACAGTAAGTAGATGGCAGCGGATGAGCAATGCCCCTTGTCATCAGAACCAAGCGTTGAAGGATGTCCTCAAGATGGTCATAAGGAAGCACCCAACAGGGCAACAATGCAAGCTCCAATATCTTTTGAATTGAAAATTTCTAAGTTACCTACCATAAGGACAACAGAAACAAAGTTTGATGACCTAAAGAACAAAAGGACCCAGGACAAGAAGGGGCCTCACATGCGAGGAAGTAGCTCACGGACTGCACAAATTTTTGCTGAACCAGTTTTACATGTCTCTTGGCATCAAAAGCCCATACCTTGTTCTTCAAAATTATCTAGGTTTTGATGAAAAAAATGCAAAGCTGTTATAAAACTGGGAAAAGTGTATGATGGAGGATGGCCATGGAAATCGAGCATATGCAAACAAGGTTATCATAGTTAAAACAAAAGTTTTATCTTTTATGGTACCGGTAAGGATCTGACAAATGTCCGTCGATCATTTGCCTCGGCTTTTTGCTTGATGCGGTTCCAGACAAGATCACCTAGCATATCCATGATATCAGTTGCCAGAACAAAAAGAGTTGGATAAATTGGATCGCAGATGTGTTCAGGAGAAGCCTGGCAACCTGCAATGGGTATCCTTATTCTCACGTTTGCGTTCAGACAACAACTCAACAAAAAAAAAGAGCTGTCGCGAGCAACATTAATATCTAGAATGACACTAGCAGTTGCAATATATCATCATCATCATCCAATTTTACTTAATTGACAACCTTACGATGTTACACGATCACCAGCACGCCATGACTGATTGATTTGATCCTTGAGTTCATGAAATTGGCAAAACACTCCTGCTGACTGATGATTTTAATGGATTCTTCCTCAAAGCTTTTATCTTCATCAAAATCTCCTGAATGCAATCTCTTGATGATATTTCAGTAGCTGCCACAGTAACCCCAAATGATTATGTCAGCAAGCAAAAGTCAAGTGAAAGAATCAAAGAATTACAAATTTCATTAATACCTTTATGACTCTTTGCAACAAGCTAGACACCTGCCAAACAAGCATCAGACATCAGCCATTTCAAAGGACTTCACAACTTCGGTCTCACTTTATAAAACTGACAATGTACAAATACAATGTATGTAAACACACAAACGCACATCGACGACAGAATAAATACTGACCATTGAAATAGGAATGGTCTTAGGCGCAGGAAATCGCTGCATCAAATTTTCTTAAAAGAAGTCACTCGTCCCTCGCCCTCGATGGATATGAAACATCAAATGACCTCTTACCCTCAGAGTCCATACATTCCTTTCTTGTCTTTGATTAAATCTTCTATTTCCCTACTTAGAGCCCTCAATGGATCCGAAAAATCATTCTCTAAACCAATCACCCATTCACCTTATAGAAGAAAATCATCAAAATCCGTCACCACATTGAAGACAAAACACAAGATACGAAGCTCTGTCCTCTGCAAGGTGTCGAACAAGGGAAAAAGCAGTTTCCGCATAATCAAATGCATAAAAAAGTGAACATTAAGCATAATCAAGATTGACTCGGTACGACTATCTCAAATCCAAACTAAAACAGCATGGACAAAAAATAGAAAAAAGAATCTCAGCACATCAAACTAACTCGAGATCCATCGCATCAGTTAGACTCCGTAAGCTCGTCGGCAACCATTACTAGTCATAAGAATCGAAACCTGTGGGCGTGGAGATACAAGCTCGTCACGTGTAGAAAGCGGATGCGTATCTACAAGCGTTCTTGCAAGCGCGTGGGTTCTTTCTTCCCTTCTATAGTCTCGCCGCCTGAATTCGAGTCCCATTTACTTCGTCTCCGATGATATTTTGACGAACGATTGTGTGGTTTACTGTTAAAAAAAAGAAAAGATTCAACGGGTATGAGCTACTGCATGTGTAAAAGTCCACACTACCCTCCATGGCTTGTTGCAAGCATTGTGGGCTTGTTATTTGTTATCCTCAACAAATTGTGGCAGTGAATTTGGGCTGAAGATTCGTAATCATTTTATTGTTTTATTTTGAGTTACATTACAATATGCTACATCTCAGATCCAAAAAATAAAAACATTTTTTCGAGCATCGTGATACATGTTGGCATTTCTTTTTCGTAAACTTATTCCTTGCTTCAATTTCAATCAAACATTTAAGGTGGAACTTCTTTTGAACTTTCGATAACCTAAAGTAGATTCGATACATTACTTGATTTGTTCATATTTGGCCTTTTAGTCTCTCGTGAGTTGTGTCATTAGATCATTGGGAGCATAGAAACTTGAATTTTAGTTCTATATAATATATATATATACATATCCATCGTATCAAAGGAAACTTGGTACACCCATACATGCGTGCTTCACTACATTGCTCAACTTAGTCATGGATGTATCTCAGATGAATTAAAAATGCCTAGTGTGTGTGTGTGTGTGTACGTATGTATTTATTGAAAAGATGCGTAATTGTAATTACTTATCTACGCTAAAAAGACTTCCTCGTTGTGTGTCAATGAAAATTACATCACCGCGAAAAAGAAAAAACAAACAATATCATTCTAACCTTGGCCCTTCATTTATCATTCAACCACGTTTAGCGGAAATGATTTTATAAAATAGTTTAATTAACTTTACAGATGTGATGCATATATTTCAATTAAAAGGATGCCAAAGATGAAACATATGTCGGTCAAATGGTCTATCTCTCACTTACGATGTTACCCGAGGGAAAGAACATATCCATAACTTCGGGTGAACTCCTACGCTTGTACGGGACTGTATCATAAGAAATGGCATTGTATAAATATAGGTTCACAATACATTATGAATTCATTACATTCCACGAATCATGTCTCTTCTCGTACTTCTCGAACTACTAACACACCTCTCCCCCGACTACTAGCCGCCGCCCTACTCACGGCGTCTCTATATTTCCCTCCGCCCACAAACGCCTTACCATGCGACCAAAATTTCGTCGCCGGCTACAAAAGCTAAACTTCACCCACAACACTGCCGTCGAAGCGCAACCCTAGAGTCCCTTCGCATGGAACCTCAACCACCAGCGGCTCGACGTCGCCTTCGGCTCGCGGCTCGACCCTGGCTCGGGATGGCTCGCGTGGGGCGTTAACCCATTCAAGCCGCAGATGGTCGGGACCGAGCCCTCATAGGCATCAAGCACGGGGACGATGACGAGCAAACCCTAGAATGCACACGAGTACGTACTCACGAAAGACACAAAGAGAAAGTGCCCGTTGCTGCCCACCGCCCGGAAGGGCTTCCCAGCGTAGAGGGGCCCACGTTCGAGAACTTCAGCTTCGTTCCTATGATTGGAGGACCGCCCGACTTTTACTTGATAAGAGCCGTGTTTGGCTTACGCCTATGGCTTTTATAATGCGTCGGGGATTCACGTTGTGTGGCAGAAGGGAGGCCTTTCGGTGGGCAGTGAGCCGATGACCCACGAGCGGAACCTAAGGCATATGGACACCGCCCATACGATTAACTTGGTGGATAAGAAGATATCGAGCCTTTTTCAGGCATCATAAGATCAATTCGCGCGAGAAGGGTACGTAATTTTAAGAATAATGATTCATAACCACTTTGTAAAGCTGTCAAACGGTCCGGCGGCCCGTAGTCCATAGGCCACCAAAGCCCGCCAATGGCGGGGCGGGCAGGCATCTGACAGGACTGAGAAAGGAGGCCCGCGTCGCCTCGAAGGTGGGCCGCGGCCTGGTGGGCTTAGCCCGTCATAAATAGAAAAAGAAAAAAATAAAAAAAAAAAAAAGAAGAATTTTATTCGAAATTACCTCTAATCCAATTCAACTCTTTAATAATAATTTATTTATGTTATTAAACTTGATTAAACCATAATCATAACTCGAAAATATAAAAACTTATATAAATTCTTTATCTATTAATTATCTAATATAACAAAATATTTAATTACTGGCGAGGCTGCTCGCGTCACGCCAGGCCGTCTCGCCAAAGCCCGCAGCCAGCACGGGGCGTGCCCCCCAAGGACCGCCTCTCCGTCGGGCCTAATAAATTGCAGCCCGCCTCGGCACTTTGGCGGGGTGGTGCGAGCGGCCGCGGGCAATTGACACTTATCCACTTGGGTGTTGTAACACAAATCAATTCAGAATTTGCATGTGCACGACGTATAAAATCTAGAACCAACAAAAGCATAGGTAGGTAAGGTGTAAGAGTAGTATCACATGTCAAAATTAACATTTGGCTTATACCCAAGTGGCATGATAGGATAAACATTTCCTTTATCTCTTATCTTGTCCGTGAATAATGGATCATTCGATCTGCACCAGGCTCACGGGGCGTTTAATATTGCGGGATGGGAATAAATTTGCCGATCGGCGTGATTGTGATGATGGTACTTCAAGGACGAGCCGTTGGGGTGGGAGCCGGCTGGCGTCGTCCACAAGACGCTCCAAACGATAGGTTATGCCGTGGGAGCGTGCGGCTTCTTTCTCGGGTTTGGCTCGGGAACTACTCCCGCGAGTTACTATCCCCGTCCACAGGATCGTGGCTGACTTCATATTCGCATTCGCCACTCTACAAGTAAAGTTCAAACATTAAGGGTGATGAGTGGCTATAACTGTCACATTTGGTTTGTCAATTTAAATGCAATTTAAACCATCTATTTACAATTTAGTTAATTGTATAATCATCGGATCACTTTTGAATTTTTTATGATTATTAACTTATATAGTTATATCCATCCGTACACATTATTTTTCATTTATTTAAAAGTATTTCATCTATTAAACATTATAAATTATAACCATACACATAGTGTGCAGAAAAACAATACTAGTTTAGGTTAAGAATGATTTAACAAGGTATTAGATCCCAGGTCTCAGTACGAATACCCACAACCACGTATTTACGACTAAAAAAATTAACATAGACATTAGGTTGTTGAGAATACAATATATAAAATTTAAAGTACGGTATATACCATTAAAATTTAATCTTTTAGGTGAAGTGAAATTCAGCATGCAACCGCAGGTGCTAGCGCTAAGGTGAAGCGAAGAAGGAAAGGCAGGACGAGCTACGAAAGTATTGGAACATCTACCACCACGGCCTCGGCTACTCACTGCTGGTCTCATCGCCTTGAACATCTTTCTCGGGATTAAAATCATGGGACCCTCTTTTCCTTGGAATGGACTTACGTCGGCGTCCTCGCCCGTTTGGGGTCGTCGCACTCGCCCTCGAATCGTACAATTGGGTTTGGTTTTTAAGGAAAAATTAAGGCGCAAAAAAAAGACGAAGGAAAACAACGGAGGAACGACGCTCCAAGGTTGGTGGTAATAATAATCCGGCGGGCAAGTCAAGTTAACCTTCTGCATATGCTTCTTCAGTAGCTTCAGTCTCTCGAGTAGCATTCAGTTGAGATATTATTTAGTGAGTAATTATATATCTACTACGTGTGTGTGTGTGTGTGGATTCAGGTACTCGTAGTTATGACTATTGTGTTAATTTTTCCGATTGTTTTGTGCATATGAATTGTAGTTCCATCGGCTCAGCGCCTTTATCTTTGAGCGAAAGCACAAATAAATTTCTGCGATAACGGTGTAAATAAGTCACAAGTCGAGGCACGTGCTCTCTTGAAGACGAAAATTTCCGACATACAACGACTTGCGTTGGAACATAGCGGTATCTCAAATTCGCCAAAACTCCGGCGAACAAATACCTTGCTTTGGGACTAACAAGACATGAATGCTATGAGTGAAATGCAGAGAAATTTTTGAATGCTTTTTTCATGATTTTTATGCTAACTCATGTGGGGTATTTATAGTGTGTAGTGGTGTTATTATCAAGAGAAGTGCCTTTTGCATGTATCTATTCATGAAAAAAAGACAACTTTATGTTGAATTCATATAACTTTTTCTTATTAACACACCCCTTCGAATGTACCCCTTGGAATACTTTGTATCTTTAGGTTTATTCCAGTCACAGTTTTTTCCAACAATCCCCACATGAATGAAATAAATGCATGTTTACAGTTTTTGAAAGTCCGACGAACTATCATTGCATCAAGAAAGTTAGCTTGTGCTTTGAATCTCTTTAGTGAATATTATCGGATCCAATGTACGGTTAGTAGTGCGATGCTTCGAATTACTGGCCATTTGACAATGACAGATCTAACAATTTCTTGTATCATGTTGTGTCCATTTCGGCCTTGGATCATATCTCGCGTTTTTAGTAAGTGTTCGTTTATAAGCGGTCATTTTACCACTTACAAAGGTGATTCACCATAAAGAGTATCCTGCCTTACTCCACCCTCAGTTACAGAAGTCACTAAAAGTCATAAACTTAACCACACCACTTAGGCAGATTTCACACTTGACGGTCTTTGGAATGAGTGCAGTTTTAAGTGTTTCACTGGGTTGTCAAAACTTAGTTTCCTACTGAACCAAGGTTTCGGGATCTCTGATTCTCAAGGTGGGTTACCGCTAGACTGTTCTTATGTTTTGGATTTTAAACTCATTCCACTAACCAGTTTGTACATTGATCTCGATTATGCCTTTAGTAAGCGGATCCGCTAGGTTCCTTTGACTTTATATAGTCAACAGAAATAACCCCGTTCGAGATTAAGTATCTTATTCTATTATGCCTCCCCACGTATATGTCGAGACTTACTGTTGTACAACACACATTGTGCCCTTCCGATCGCCGATTGATTATCACAATGCATCGTTACGGAGGGCACCAGTTTATTCCGACAAGGAATATCTTCTGAGAAATTTGTAAGCCATTCAGCTATACACGTTTGCTTAGACGATTTCCAAGACACGGTTCCTCCACCTATAGTGAACATGTAGCCACTGGTCGACTTTGAGTCGTTTGTATCTGATATCAATTTACATCACAGTACCCCTCAAGCACTGCGGGATATCTCGTATACGTTATTCCTAAAATCATAGTGTGCTTAAAGTACCCTAATACTCGAGTAAGCGCACTCCAATGATCGTTGTTTGGGTTGCTTGTGAACCTGCTTAGTTTGCTATTGAATAGGCTATATCGGGGCGTGTACAATTCATCAGTACATAAAATCCCAATTATTCGAGAATATTCTAGCTGAGAAGAGAAACTGGTCCACCTCGATTTTAGCCAAGTGTTGAGTTAAATCAACAGGCGTCTTTGTCGGGGGTCTGTCAAATGCATTGAACCTCTTCAATATCCTTTCAACATAATGAGATTGTGATAAAACAATCCTTCCGAGTTCTTAGCGATTTTAATTCCTAAGATACATCGGCATTCCCCATATCTTTTATGTTGAAATATTTTTCAACATCTTCTTGGTGCTTGCAGTTAAATAATTGTTTTTCCCAAGGATCAACATGTCGTCTACGTACAGACACGATTATAAATGAATCAGCGGGTACCTTAATGTAGATGCACTTATCACATTCATTGATTTAAATCCATTTGATAGCATCGTTTTGTCAAACTTCTCATGCCATTGTT
>JAPQWV010002844.1:0-49546 GCA_027422505.1 Craterostigma plantagineum | reverse complement strand
TTTGTAGTACCACTTCATTGCTCTGACATACCAGTATGTTGAAAGTTTGTAACGCAAAACGATTATTCTATACCAGTTATATATCTTTTATACCACTTTTTACGCCACACAAAATGGATCTTTTAACCTAAAATTTTTTCAAGCAGGGTCTGAAATCTATTTTAAACATCTGGATGGTCTGATTTTGAATTGACCCTAAAATTTAAACTTCGAAAGGGATTGATAAGTAATTTACCCAAAATATGTGTATGTATCGGTATTAAGATGGGCATTAAAATATGTTTTTGAGCTACGAGATTTCATTGCTGCTCTTGCTCTACTACACAGCCTTTCATGCCCGAAATCTCGCTGTGCAGTGTTTTCTCAGTCCTCTCTCTTCTTATGTAGGCGGCAGAATATGAGGCGTTAGCACTGTTTTCAAGGGTATTATAAGTTTCTTCTTCTTCACGAAAAAAAAAAAAAAAGAAAAAACAATGTTTTCCATTTCTTGGCTTACGAATCTTGAATGTTATCCATCATCCGAGGATTCAAGTTCATCATCGGTAGTACTCAGATGGCTGGGATTCATCTTCCTCTCTCCATGTTCGCAGAGGATTCTTTTCTCGGCCGTTGACCTTCTCTTCTTGCTCGCACTCGCCGTAGTCGCCGCCCGGAGATTCTTCTCCGGCGAAACTCCGATCAGTCCTCCCTCGGAAAACCTCTCCTCGGACCTGATAAAGGTGGTTTCAGAGCCACGCTGTGGTTTAAAGCTTCTTTCGCCGTCACAGCTCTATTAGCATCAGCCTGCGCCGTTCTAACAGTACTGTCCTTCACCACCAAGGGCGGCGGCGGCGCCACCTGGGATTTGGCGGAGAGTCTCTTCAGACTTTTTCAGACAGTCACCAACGCCGCCGTGCTTGTCCTCCTCGCAGCCGAGACGAAGAAGTTCGCAGCCGCTTCTCATCCTCTGTCCCTTCGTCTCTATTGGGGCGCGAGCTTTCTCCTGGCATGCTTGTTCGCCGCCGCCGCCATCGCTCGCCTGGCTTCCGCCGGCGGTTCAAATCTCAAAATCGACGACATATATTCCCTAGCGAGCTTCCCCTTTTACACCTATCTCTTCATCGTCTCCGTCAAGGGGAAGACTGGGATCACCGCCCAGAACGTAGTAACAAACGGGTCGGGCCAACCCACGGTCACCGGCGGCGGGTACGCCGCCGCCTCGTTCCTCTCAAAAGCAGTATGGTACTGGCTGAACCCACTCATAAGAAAAGGCTACAAATCCCCACTGAAGATCGACGAAGTCCCTTCCCTCCCGCCCGACCATCAGGCCAAGAAGATGTCCGATCTCTTCAAACGCCACTGGCCCCAACCCGCCGGCGAAAACCCAGTAAGAACGATGCTCATCAGATGCTTCTGGAAAGACCTCGCCGTCACCGGCCTCCTCGCCGTCGTCCGCCTCGCCGTGATGTACGTTGGCCCAGTCCTAATCCAGCGGTTCATCGCCTTCACCTCCGGCGACCGAACAAATCTCCTCCCAGGATTTGCCCTCGTACTCATTCTCCTCCTATCGAAGGTAATCGAAGTCCTAAGCTCCCACCACTTCAACTTCCTCTCGAACAAGCTCGGAATGCTCATACGCTCAACCCTAATCGCCGGCCTCTACACAAAGGGCCTGAAACTCACCTGCTCGTCAAGGCAGGCCCACGGCGTCGGCCAAATAGTCAACTACATGGCCGTTGACTGCCAGCAGCTCTCCGATTTAGTCTACCAACTACACACGCTATGGATGATGCCCTTCCAAGTAGGCGTAGCTTTGGCCCTTCTCTACGCCTACATAGGAATCCCAGTCCTCGTCTCCCTCTTAGCAGTCGTCGGAGCTATGTTCTTGACGCTGAAAATCACGCGCAGGAACAACGCGTATCAGTTCAACATGATGACGAATAGGGACGGAAGGATGAAGGCCACCACGGAGATGCTCAACAACATGCGCGTGATAAAGTTTCAGGCTTGGGAGGAGCACTTCTGCGAGAAGATCATGTCCTCCAGGGAGAAGGAGTTCACTTGGCTGAGAAAGTTCATGTACTTGATCTCCGGGAACATAATCTTGCTGTGGAGCGTGCCCATCGTATTAGCTGCCATCACCTTCGGCGTGGCGATTCTGATGAAGGTGCCCCTCGACGCGTCCACCGTGTTCACCGCGACCTCGGTTTTCAAGATACTGCAAGAGCCGATTCAGAATTTTCCCAGTACGCTGATCTCCGTTTCCCAGGCGATCATCTCCTTGGGGAGGCTCGATAAGTACCTCACGAGCCGCGAGTTGGATGAAGGTACGGTCGAAAGGGAAGAGGAAAGCAGAGGCGGTGGTTGTGATGGGATAGCTGTGGAGGTGAGCGAAGGGAGCTTCGCCTGGGAAGAAGAAGGTGGAGGCGCTCGGAACGCTGTTTGCGATGTAAATGTACGGATTAAGAAGGGAGAGTTCGCAGCGATAGTTGGAATGGTCGGGTCAGGGAAGTCTTCTCTGCTCGCCGCCGTTCTCGGCGAGCTTCACAAAACGTCGGGGAAGGTGAGGGAAACTTCTCGAGTCTTCGGTTTTGTTGGAAGTATAGTATATAAAATTAAAACGCACGCTCCGTTCAAGCTTAAACTATTTGATGAGTGATCTATCTATTCAACATGGTATCAGAGCCCAGGGACCAAAAACGTCCTTGAGCCATTTAAAAAAGTTACAGGTTTAAGAGGTGTGTTGGAATATAATGCTGATGAACTCCCTTCAATTTAATCAAAGATAGGCGATCTTCGCTTTGGCGAAATTTACGTGCGTTTTTTTTTTTTTACAGGTGAGGGTATGCGGGTCCACCGCTTACGTGGCGCAGACGTCGTGGATACAGAACGCGACGATAAGGGAGAACATACTGTTCGGCTCGCCCATGGACGACGCAAAGTACCAAAACGTAATAAGAGTTTGTTCCCTGGAGAAGGATTTAGAGATGATGGAGCACGGCGATCGTACTGAGATAGGAGAGCGAGGGATCAACCTCAGCGGCGGTCAGAAGCAGAGGATACAGCTCGCCAGGGCCGTTTATCAGGACTGCGATATTTATCTGTTGGACGACATATTCAGCGCCGTCGACGCCCACACTGGCACCGAAATATTTAAGGTCAGTCAGTCCATCACAAATTGAGGGTTTCATCCTAAAACCAATGTTACGATATATTACATTGGATTATAATCTCAACACTTGGCAATTGATTTTCGTTACGATATAGTTGTTCGAATCCATGAAGTTTCGTAAAAAAAAAAAAAATTGTAGGAATGCGTAAGGGGAGCTCTGAAGGACAAAACGATACTGCTCGTCACTCACCAAATGGATTTCCTCCACAACGCCGACGTCATTATGGTACGCCGGCGCGACGTTTCTGCGCTTTTCCTTCAACTACTCACCGTCGTTTTTTTTTCTCGTAAAAAGAAATCATATATTCGGCTCGTCTGCTCATTAGGTCTTAAGGGACGGGAAAATCGTTCAGTCGGGGAAGTACAGAGACCTCTTACATCCCAACTCAGACTTCTCCGCCCTCGTAGCAGCTCACGACAGCTCCATGGAGTTAGTCGAAGCCGCCGAAAAAAATGGCTCGGCCAACGAACACCCTCGAGCCGCCGAGGCCGACGGCGAGTCGAACCGCCGGCCCGAGCCGGGCGACGGCGGCGGCTCGAAGCTCATCGAGGACGAGGAGAGAGAAACGGGGCGAGTCAGCTTAAAGGTCTACAAGCAGTACGCCACCGAGACATACGGATGGTGGGGAATCTCAGTCGTCATTACCGCATCGCTGATGTGGCAGTTGGCGCAGATGGCGTCTGATTATTGGCTGGCTTACGAGACCTCTGACGAGAGCGTCTTCAATCCTTCGCTCTTTGTCGGGGTTTATTCTGCCATAGCCGTAATTTCGTGCATTTTCGTTGCGGTGAGGTCGATGCTTGTCGCCTATTTAGGGCTCGAAACTGCTCGGAGCTTCTTCGGACAGATGCTCGAGAGTACCGTTCATGCGCCGATGTCGTACTTTGATACGACTCCTTCGGGGAGAATACTTAGCCGTGTAAGAATTTCTTTTTTTTTTTGCGCTTCGTTCCTGAGATATATGGAATGTAAAAGGCGGGCGAGCGAGCGCTTTTTTCTTTTTTGCAGGCGTCGTACGATCAGAGCAACGTAGACGTGTTGATTCCACTTTATTTGAGTATTAATCTGATGATGTATTTCGCCTTGCTCGGGACGATCTTCATCACTTGCCAATATGCGTGGCCTACGCTGTTCTTCATAGTTCCCCTCATTTGGCTCAACATATGGTATCAGGTAAAAGGGCGAAATTTTCTTCGACGTTTTGTTTTTTTACCCCCTTTTTTTACGCCTTTTCTTTCGCAGGATTATTACCTCGCGACGTCCCGCGAACTGACGAGGCTGGAGCAAATTACCAAAGCGCCCATCATCCATCACTTCTCCGAAACGATCTCGGGCGTGGTGACGATTCGCAGTTTCAGAAAGCAGCCGATGTTCTTCCAAGAGAACATCGATAGGGTTGACTTAAACTTGAAGACGAATTTCCACAACTGCGCCGCGAACGAATGGCTAGGCTTTCGTTTGGAGCTCATCGGCAGCTTCGTCCTATGCATCTCAACGATCTTCTTGATCATATTGCCCAGCACCATAATCAAGCCTGGTAATAATAAGATCATCAAGATTCATACCTCCTCTAAAAAAATGCCAACTTTGATCTGTAATATTTTTTTTTATCAGAATATGTCGGGCTGTCTTTATCTTACGGGCTGCCCCTTAACGGCATACTTTACTTCACGGTGTACCTCACCTGCTTGCTGGAGAACAGAATGGTCTCCGTGGAGAGAATCAAGCAGTTAATAGACATACCATCAGAAGCACCTTGGACGAAAACAGATTCGCGGGCCCCGCCAAATTGGCCTAACCGCGGAGAAATTGAGGTAAAAGACTTGCAAGTGAAGTATCGAAGCAATACCCCATTGGTGCTGAAAGGGATATCTCTGAGCATCGAAGGAGGCGAGAGAATTGGAGTGGTTGGAAGAACTGGGAGCGGCAAGTCTACTCTGATCCAAGTGTTCTTTAGGCTCGTCGAGCCTTGCGCCGGGACGATAATCATCGATGGGGTCGACATTTGCAAGCTTGGCCTTCATGAACTTAGGTCACAATTGGGAATTATTCCTCAAGAACCAGTCTTGTTTGAGGGAACCGTTCGAAGCAACGTCGACCCTCTTGGATTGTACTCAGATGATGAGATATGGAAGGTGAAACTTCCTTTCCTGAATATGTTATATATGCTTACTAAGCTAAGCTGCTGATATGTATATTCGTTGTAGAGTCTCGAAAGGTGCCAGCTGAAAGATATCGTAGCAGAAAAACCCGAGAAGTTAGATGCATCAGGTGACTTTTTTTTTATAGCAGGGCCGTTTTTCGTCTGATTCGATTTCTGGGCTGAAGAATGTAAGAAGTAACTCGCGGGGGCGGTTTTCTTTGACGTGCAGTGGTTGACTCGGGGGACAATTGGAGCGTAGGTCAAAGGCAGCTGCTCTGCTTGGGAAGAGTACTGTTGAAACGAAAGAAGATTTTGTTCATGGACGAAGCAACGGCCTCCGTTGATTCACAAACGGATGCCGTTATTCAGAAGATTATACGCCAGGAGTTCGCCGCTTGCACGATCATTACCATTGCTCACAGAATCCCGACTGTCATAGACTGTGACAGAGTTTTGGTCGTAGACAATGGTAAGTTTTTTTTTTTTTTTTCTTTCGTTTTTTTCGCCTTTGATGCGTTCTTTACATAGAAGATCAGACGATCGTAAGAGAAGTACAGATGAGTTATAACACTGATCACTCTGTAAACCGCATAGGATGGGCCAAAGAGTTCGAAAATCCATCGAAGCTGCTCGAGAGGCCTTCGCTTTTTGGAGCATTGGTTCAAGAATATGCCAACAGAACGTCTGATTTGTGAGAGCAATTTTGGCTTTCGGTAGTTTTCAATTTCCCAGGATTTTAGATTGAATCATGTTGTGGGGATTTCTTTTCCGCGAAAGTCTAAAGAGAATGATATGCTCCATCAAGGAAATCCAAGTAGGCCGTTCATTGTTGGCAAAGCTTACTTCCACTTAAAGTATAGAACATCAAGTGTACATTGTGTCAACTGATTTTCAATGAAATTAAAATGGAAAAAAGGCCAACTCAATGATTGATCATTCTGGCAAAAAATGCAACCCATATTCGAGAAAATTAGCATCCCACATGAAAGGAAGCGACAGAGTTGAGTTTAGAATACCATAGAGCAACACCAATAACACAAACTTCAAAGTTGCAGAAAAATAAGAGAAACAGAAATCCCCATAACCTTAGCACTTGATCTCCTTCAAACCGTGAGCAAAGTAAATAAACGTTGGATCGACAGCACCTTCCTTGTAGTAGGCAAACACAACGCTGCTGTCATCATGCATGCTCTCTCCCACAAAACTGCAAGAGAAATAGGCCTACGTTAGAATCACATAACAGTGAACTACGAAATGCTGCAGGGGAAGTGGAGACAAAATATGGTAGTGCTTCTTACAATTGGAGGTCTTTGAGCTTTGAAAGCAAGTACTTGGTTGCACCCTCGACGGACTTCTTGAACTCCTCTTGCTGCTCGGGTTCAAGCTTGGGAGTCAACAGCTTGATGTATTTCTTAACGTATGCAACAAATTGCTTCTTGTCAAAGGGCGGTTGTTCCTGTAAAACAAAACACGTAGGATTAAGAGTTGCGATTTTTTTTTTTTACCTAAGCAAAGCGGAAATGGTTCAGCAAGAGTATATGCTCAAGTAACAAACCTGAAGCCTAAAAGTGTCGACAATGTCAACTACTTTACAAGCTTGGTCGTCAACGCTTTCATCTTCTTCACCGCCTTCGGCTGATGGATTTGCACCAATGTCTACATCAACGGCACCCTTAACAACCCACTGCAGAAAACATGAAGTGTTAGAACATCCGTAATAGGTTATGATAACAGGGTTTGCTGATCAAGAAACAGTGGAACGGAATTGCTCTAACCTTTCCTTCAACTTCCCAAAGCGCTCCATTCTCGAGTTCCTTGTAAGGAAAGGAGTCAGAGAGGAGTTCATCACCTACAATTCGACCAAAGTTAAACACAATAAAATAAATATGACAAAATATATAACAGCTATTGCAAAATCGAACAATAGCAAAGTGACATGATTTCTCGAGCGGTAAGAAGACTGGAGTATCGGACAAACAGCTAAAAAGCGCAACAAAATTCGACCTTTCGTGGCCAAAGACATTATTCTACGGCTAACTGCACAACTGAAGGCGCACGGCATATAAATCCGTAAGGCTGAACGATAATCAAAACTCGATGAGAGCCAACAACAAATTTTACCAAAAGGCCCAACATCCACCACCAGAATGGAATAAAGATCGAGACTTTAGGGCAAAAAATTGGCTAGGATCTGAAATCCCATCACAAAACCAACGACAGCCCACATCACCAAACACGATTCTACCACAACATACAGCAAAAACTACCAAGTAATCCATCAAACCTGTAAGCAAATCTTGATAGACCAGCATGATCACACAATTGAACCGCTCTTCGATCTCTTTCCAAACACGAATATATCAACTTCACAGAGAGCAAAGCACGCAGCGAGATCGAGAGAGAGAGTTTCCCTAGCTACTGATCTAGGGTATATATAGGGCAACGGTTTGTTGATTGTTCCGTAATCTGCGAAGGGTTTTCGTATTCCAAAATTAGACAAAGATATGCTTAATATTTACGGATCGCACACTCTTCTTATCTTCGACTTAATGGGCTTTTGCTGATGGGCCTTTCCAATTTCATAATCCTTATTTCGCATATGGTCCTTTTACAGTAGATATATTACATAATTGCCACACGAACTAAATTAGATTGGGCCATTTATGGTACAAGTTCTAAGAGAGGGGGTTATAATGAAATTACCGAACAATATATGAATCAGGTAAATGACGAATATCAATCCCTAGCCTCCACTGATCAGAAACCCTAGCTCAGCTCTTTCGATACACCAATAAGTTAGCCGACGGCTCTGGCAATACAAAGGTTGTGATTCTCTTTGATAACCTAATACTCCCAATATATTATTTGTTTCATCTGATTTATGTACTTTTTCATGGTTTGGTAGTTTTTTCTTGGATAAATGAGGTTTTTTTATGTGGTCCGGCGATGATGTCGTGAATTTTCATCCATTTTTCTTATTCCACGGTTTATGAATTGGAATTCCTCGAAGATATTAGCTTGCCACTGATTCGCTCTGTTGCCTCTTGTATATGCAGCTGAATTCTTACTCTGATAGTTCGAGGATCTGACTTAGGATCAGCAAAATGTCGAAAAAGGGGTTGATGGAGCAGGATTTAAGCAAGTTGGATGTAACCAAGCTACATCCGCTATCTCCCGAGGTTATTTCTCGCCAGGCGACAATTAACATCGGTAAGCTTGTAATGATTCTGCTTTTTCTAAGGGAGATTAAGTATTGGGTTCATTGCGGACCAATTTTTGGATTTCAGGAACCATTGGCCATGTGGCTCATGGGAAGTCAACAGTTGTAAAAGCCATATCTGGCGTCCAGGTATTCGCTTTCTCCATATTGATTTATGGTTTACATATACCATTTTCTTTACCAACAATGGTGGAAGGTTTACTGCCTTGTGCAACCTTGAGATTAAGTGTAATTCAGTGGTAGGGATCCTTCTAACTAGGATTGCTCTTTTGCACGCAGACTGTTCGGTTTAAGAATGAGTTGGAACGTAACATCACTATCAAGCTTGGATATGCGAATGCAAAGATATACAAGTGTGAAGATGACCGATGCCCTCGACCCATGTGCTACAAGTATGCCTTATAACTTTGATTCTGGTCTATTTTCTCGTTTTTTCTTTCACTAAGTGTGGTTCTCAATTTTTTCACTTATATCTTTATCAGGGCTTATGGAAGTGGAAAAGAAGATAGTCCAATGTGTGAGGTGCCTGGTTTTGAGAACCGTGCGATGAAGTTGCTCAGACACGTGTCATTTGTCGATTGCCCAGTATGTTTCTGTTTTAATTCTTAAGTATAACTTTATATCACTCCGTACATATTTTGACTGAGTTCTGCTATATGGAGCTACACAAGTATAGATTTCTAGTTCACTGTATACAACACCATGTTTCACAGGGTTATTACCAATTGTAGGTTTCAAGAATGTTTACCTATATGATGCTATAATGTTGCTTGCCTGCAGGGTCATGACATTCTCATGGCTACCATGCTTAACGGGGCTGCAATCATGGATGGGGCTCTGCTTCTCATAGCTGCCAATGAGAGCTGTCCTCAACCTCAGACTTCAGAACATTTGGCTGCTGTTGAAATCATGCGCCTCCAGCATATAATAATACTTCAAAATAAAGTCGATCTTGTTCAGGAAAATGTTGCTATCAACCAGCACGAAGCCATTCAGAAATTTATCCAGGTATGTTGGTTGATTATAAATTGCAAACTCTGCTTGCTCGTGTCTGTTCCTAACACCATATTTGATTTGTATCCTAAGGGAACTGTTGCTGGTAGTGCCCCAGTGGTACCAATATCTGCACAGCTGAAGTACAATATTGATGTTGTCTGCGAATATATTGTGAAGAAAATCCCTATTCCAGAAAGGAATTTCATCTCTCCCCCAAATATGATTGTGATCCGATCGTTCGACGTCAACAAACCGGGGTTTGAAGTTGATGAAATAAAGGGTGGCGTTGCTGGTGGAAGTATACTGAAGGTTTGGTTTTTTGCTTCCATTTTTCATAAAGATTGATCCCTTCTCATTTTCTCCTTATACTTACCGTCGTCAATTGGGTAATTCGCAGGGTGTTTTGAAAGTCAATCAGTTCATCGAGGTTCGTCCCGGTATCGTTGTCAAAGATGAAAATGATAACATCAAATGCACCCCAATATATTCAAGAATAGTTTCATTGTACGCGGAGCAAAATGAGTTACAATTTGCGGTGCCTGGAGGACTTATTGGAGTTGGAACAACCATGGATCCTACACTTACACGTGCTGATAGGTTGGTGGGGCAGGTACTTGGCGAAGTTGGTTCTCTCCCCGAAGTGTACGTCGAACTCGAGGTATAGAGTAGCCTTAGAAAAGTCACCAGCTTATATGATCACCCCATGTAGCAGCAAAAGATCATTTGAAGGATATGTTTTTAACACTATCTATTTGTACTTTTTTCCAGTTTCTAATAACGCTCATCATTTTCCTTGCAACTGCAGGTTAATTTCTTCTTGCTTCGTCGTCTTCTTGGCGTAAGGACAAAGGACACTGAGAGGCAAGGCAAAGTCTCAAAGTTGGCAAAGGGAGAGATCCTAATGCTCAACATAGGGTCAATGTCCACGGGGGCTAGAGTCGTGGCTGTTAAGAACGTGTTTGCAAAACTACAGCTCACTTCGCCTGTCTGCACCAGCCAAGGTGAGAAGATCGCATTGAGTCGCAGAATAGATAGGCATTGGCGTCTGATTGGCTGGGGCCAAATTCAAGCTGGTATTACACTTGACGTCCCACCCGCTCCCCAATTTAAGTGAAGTACACCACTGCAATCCCCTCAACTGAAGGCGAACAAAACACTTTTTAAGCTACGAAGAGAACACAGGTGCTGGAAATGATGATTTATGTTAGATCGGTGATCATATTTGATTTGGATTTTCGGATACTTTTGCCGTCTTTGGTCATTTCATTTTTCTTTCATCCACTGTGGGAGTTTCCGGTCATTGTCTTATTTGGGTTTGATGCATTTTGAATGATATGCTGTGTCTTGACTTCTCTGAGTTGTGAATTAAGGCATCACAAGGGTTTAATAATTCTTCAATTGTGAGAGACAGTGCACGAATATACGACCAACTGATGGCTTTTAGACGTATGGATCGATTTTCATCAATAGATAGCTTCATGCAGCTAGGTTGGCTTCTACGGCCTTAAAGTCCCTCCCTATTTGCAATAGAAAGATGGACTCATTACGATACTTGTCAACCCTCCGAGAAATGTTATCGTCAAGGCGATAGTTTCGGGTTGAAACCTAGTCAGTCGCCTTCACTATCCTTGTTCGAATTTCGTCAGTTACTATCTTTACATTCGCCGCGAATCTGTCGAAGCCCATCAAGAATCTATGAAGTTGAAAAGGCAGCTGAAAAAAGGGCTGTCTGGTCTCTTAATGCTCGAGTTATTGCATTGCAAAGCAAACAAAAGAACAGTAAGCAACAATTGGGACTTCTATGCAATGAAATGTTGAATAGTGATGATTGATCATTGCGAAATAGACGGGTCTTTGAGAATGTGGCCTACCCTACACACCATTGGCACATGGTGCATTCAATTCTCTTGCAGGAGATGCCCATATAGTCTTTTGATTGAACTATAGTCCAGCCATACTCTTTTCTTTCTATTATTTTATTTTGGAAGGTACACACAAGAGGAAGACATTTAAATATCTCAGTGATCATAAATCGTCAGGACCCATTTGATCTTTTCTTGCTGTAATGTCAAAATTCAATCTTATGGACTAGGGGAATTTTGTTTCTAACAATTAGTATCAAAGTGATCTTGCAACGATTTATTGCTCAGACGGAGGGTGCAAAATCAAATACTTTGCTTAAATGGTGGGCCTATGAATATGGATTAAAGTAAATTTTAGTACTTTTTTATTTTCTAAACACCTACATAAAATTGTTTGTTTGTGATCTATGCTTTACTGGTGCTCCTAAAGACAAACACAACACCTCAACAATCAAATGGTACATGAATCAGATATTCCAAAATCTGTGCCCTATAATAGCACTGTTTCATCTGCCAAAAACATGTGCAATTGTTTTGATTCTCATTCTATTACATCACCTAATTTTGTTCACATTGATTGGACAAAGGCACAACGGTATTGTGTCGTGGCACGTGCTCACATTCAGTGAGACATGTGACTCATTTCAGATTCTAACGTTCTTTTCGCGGAAACTCTCCTTCGAACGGTCCCATCCATGAATTGAATCTTCACTTTCAACGTTGAAAGTTTTTTAACTACAAAATCCAATAAAAAGTCTGCAATAATTATCTCTCTCAATACAAGGACAAAATGTGGTCTCTTCTTCCATCGTTTTTACAGTGGTAAAAAACGCAGGAAAATACTGGAAAAAGAAATATTTTATTCTCAGCTCAAACTTAATTTACAGAGATTAATGCACACACATCAATGGTCTTCTGGGCTTAGATCCTTCTCAAGATTCAAACTTGCAAGATACACAAGAAGCAGACACTGAAGCAACAAAAGAGTTTTGAACGAAGAACAGAAAGGGATCATCGGATTACGAAGCAAAGAAGAAGGCCACTCTCTACGCCAATATCGAAGGAATTGCTGCTAAATTTGGAGCCACATTCTTGCCAGAAGAAGCCTGCCTTTTCCCACTGTAAGAAGATTTGCTGAAAGCTCTCATAGGGCTCGCAAGCGCCCATCCCCAGCTCCTACTTCTTCCATGGGAGAGGTTCGTTCTTACAGTCGAATGAGAAGGCGTCGACTTATTATTATTCGCATTCATTGCGTTGACGCCATCCTCAGCTGAAGACGACGAAGAAGAAGATGAAGTGATCATGAACCCACTGAAAATCCCACCACACCTAACTCTTTCGCTCCCATTATTATTACCAGCAACTCTTCCGTTGTTCCTATGAAGGGACGATTGAACTCCTCTATGCTTCCCTTCTCTCTGAGACTCGACTCTCCTCAGCGTACAGTCTCCAAAACCAGTCGAAATCCTCTCAAAGAAGTCGCCTGAGAAGCTTCTGCTTCCACAGCCCACAGATCTTGACCGTGAAACCTTTCGATCGAACGTCGTAGCTTGATTTGTTGGGCTTCTGCTACCGTTCTCATCCACCACGGCCAACTCTTCTCCTTTGCTGCTGCTTTTGTTGACTCCCACGCCGCCTTCGCAGTTCGTGGAGTAGTTGTCGGCGTAAAGTTCGAATCTTTGGAGTTCTTATCGCTTCTTTTAACAGTGGAGTGTTGCTTAGTGGACAAGTAGAGAAATGACCAGAACCCTGCTCGTCTGTGAGGGCTGTAATAATCTTCGCCGTACTTTTCGCTTAGGTAAAGCATACCTCTCCTCGGCGTGGCGGTGGACTTGCTTCTCTTCAGCAGAACGCCGGCGGAATCCGAAGCAGTCGCTGTAGCGTCGCTCTTCTTCGTCTTCTTTCTCCCATGGGTCAAAATGAAAGGCAATCTTGACGATCTCCTCGCGCTGCAAAAACCGTTGCTGCAGTCAGCGCCTCCTCCGTTCCCAGCGCTCATCAGAGAGGAACCGCCGCCGCCGACGACGACGTGGTTCTTCTGTCTGTCGCTGCTGGCGGAAACGCCGCCGTTGTTAACGGCGTCGGATCTGAAGGATGGCGAAGAAGATGAAGACGAAGCTGGGAGCACAATCGCTGGGAAAGACGAAGAAACGAGCTTTCCCAGCTTTTCTTGGAGGCAGAATGCGCAGATTCCGCCCGGCGTGCTGTTCTTCGAAGGATGGTTAGCGCATTGCATGGCGTCTTCTTCTTCGCCGCCGCCAATATCTTCACGCGCCACCTCAGCTACTCCCATTTGCTTTCTTCTCCTCTTCTGATCTAGCTCGAGCCAAGATTTCAACTTTACGCAGATTCGAGCGAAAAAAGTCCAATCTTTGCCAACAGCGAAACACTAAAAAGAGGGCAGTGGCGTTGTTTTGCGAAGAGAGTCAAATTACTTAGTGAACTATCGAAATCAGTAAGAAAAAATCAAATGGGCTTTGAAGTAAGCGAAAGGTATATAATATATATTTATACATTGAGAAGTGAACAAAGACAGCTTAAACGTGGGTTAACTTTAGCTGTCTTTTACTGGTAAAAAAAAAAAGAAAGGCCTTAATAACGACATGAACATAAAATAAACAGCACGCAGTAAACATAATTACAGAAGCTGCGTACAAAGAAAGTGGCTATCTAAACTGTCATAATTTGTCATTTTCCTCATCGTAACAGCTTTTTTCATCTCGAGAGTGCTTAGTGTGTTTTTCAATATTGTTTTGTTTCTATATAGGACTCATGAATGTAGTTGGGATTATTGATTATGATTATTATTATTATTATTATTAGTTCTGCCCTAAGGTAATAAAGGATGCGCCCAATGCGTTTGCTGTCTGGTCCTAAAACCTGTACTGTGCTTCATATCAGGTGGATTTAATTAAATTATTTAATTGTGGGTCAATGTCATTTAAGAAATACTCTTTCCGATTTTATATACACGTCGTTTTAGCTCTCTAATTTTGCTTCTAATTAGATGTCGTTTTACAGATTTCAATACAAATGTTTATCATATTTCCAGTTTTACCCTTTTTTACTCTTTTCAATTAATAAATGGAAAGTAAGTATATTGAATAGTTTTAAGCAATTAATTGTTTGGATAAAAACCTTAACCAACATGTAAATAAAATCGGAGGGAGTAGAAGATTAATATTTGTTAAATGTTTGGAAACTAGGTTAGTCGGTGATTTATTGCATTTGGTTGCATGGCTGTGTCTTGTCTGGATCCTTAACGAACGCTTTTATGTCCTTTGGTTTTTTTTTGGGGAAATTTTCGTTCAGTCCCCTGTCAGGCTCTGAAATTTTAGTTCAGGCCCTGTCAGGAAAAACATTAGTTTTAAGGACCCGATTATTCAGTAACAATTTATTGGTCTTTAGTAACAATTAATCGTTCCTCAGTAACAGTTCATTGTTCTGAAAATAACAGAAAACGATCATCCGATAACAGATTATATACTTTTATAACAGTTGGTCCTTATCTTTAAATTTTACGAAAAATTGAGTCCTTTAAACTAAATTTTTTTTTAAAGGTCCTGAAAACTACTTTTAATCACTTTTGGGTCCTGAATCTTAATATACCCTTTTTTTTTTGCTACAACAAACACTTCAATAAAAGCCTTTTTTTTTTCTAAAACGATAGCCACTTCAATAAAAGCCTCACTGTCGCTTTTTCATGTGAAAATACAAACCAACCCGGTTTGAATTGGGTCAATGGGTCGGGGCGACCCGACGGCCTAGCTAGTTTTGTAGCCTTTACTACAAATGAGTCCAAAGCGTAGTATAGCCTTTGCCTCCCTAATTAAATTATGTGTCTAAGCTGAGCCCATCATTTACTGGGCAAATAAAGCCCATGCAAAATGAAGCAAGAACTATGACCCATATTCAATTATTTATTCATGCACATGGGCCCACCAATGCTCATGCAACCTAAACTAACAATGAATAATCTTTCCAATTTATTAAGGCTGCTTTCGCTTTTATTGATAGGAAAATATGAGATGAGTTATCAAAGGGTTATTTATCAGAGAAGTTATCCAAGACACGTGTTCGCTTTACAATATATAATCTAAGTATTATTTGTAAAATTACAAAAAAAAAAAAAAACCTTTAACTCATCTCTACATAGTTTTAAAATAAATTATTCTTGTGAATATCAAAAAATATAAAATATGCATATCAATTTAATCACCATGAAACATAATAAATTGGTGTTGTTTATTTATTTTTATCATATAAATCACGTGAAATAAAGATGAATTTATGATATGTTGATGTAAGGTTATTATAGTCATTTTGTAAATAATAAGCTTTGGATTAGTTGTCATGGCCCAACTCATCGGAATAATTAAACGGGCTTGATTGATTATAATAACGGTCCTATGTTTCATCTCGGGCTTTAAACAGATGGACACTTTGAAACTGGACAGGATAATAATGGATAAATTGGACTTTATCTCACCTTATCACACAAAGTAAATGCGGCCTAAGGAGAGAAGCATATGTAGGGGCGTTGATTCGCTAATAACCAACCGATCGAAAGTTCGGTCCGGGAATATTCTAATTGAATACCGAATTTTTTTCGATTCAGTTAACCGACCAGAAAACCCGAATTTTAATAATAAAAAATAAAAAATAATAATATTAATATGGTGGATATATATTATTAAATAAGACATATAAAAATATATCGTTATATATTTATATGTGTATATAAAAATAAAAAAAATGGGAAATTGGTTTTCGGTTCTGATCGGTTCACCGAGGTGATAAACCTAACCTAACCTGAATTGTTTTCGGTTATCAAAATAAAAATCGAAAATCGAACCGAATTTTTTTTTGTTCGGTAGTCGGTAGTTCGGTTCGTTCGGTCGGTTAGCCTACGTTCGAACACCCCTCAGCTTATAGTAACTGCTCTCTAATGATTGGGTGTGTCAGCCATTAAAATTAGATATGACCCCTTGATTTTAAATTTATCTCGTTATATCCTCTAAAATCATTTTTATACTTCTAAAAATAATATAAAATGAAACTTTATATTATAATTTTACCTATTATAAGTAACTTATTACTTAAGTTCATATTTTTACATCGCCACACACATCGAGTGCGAAAAAATTATTAGTACTAATTAAAGGTATTACATGTGATGATCAGTAACTACTACTAACATAACATCACATGACATTCTTGGTGAGTTAAGTGGAGACATACACACCGAACCCCACTCGACTTCCTTCGCTACTCCACCACACATGCCTTTTTCCGTCATTTCACCACAGTCCCGCGTCGTCTTCATAGACTAATCGAAGTCCACGGTTCAACTAAACAGCGTTCCTTTATGCCCATAATGCCCATCAGTCCCCTCACCGAAACCACCAAGAACCTTCCTACTCTTTAACTTTTTCCTCGCATATATAAGTCCAACCACGAGCCACCTTCATTTATCTATCCTGAAAAATAAATAATTATTGTGAATAAATATCCAAAAAAAAAGTATCAATTTCAGTTCATCTCTTCATTCCTTACATGGCCGAGGCAACAAATGCAGGCAAGAACTTCGACAGAGCTCCATTCAACGAAGACGACGGAGGATATGAGCTGTCGGGGAAGTTAATGCTCGGCGCAATTGTTGTCCTCGTCTTCATCCTCGTTTTCATGGCGGGGACGCACATCTACTTCAAGTGGTACCTCCACCGCCTCCGCCGCACTCAGGCGGAGCGCCTCCGACGCCGGAGAGGCGTCGTCAGGAGGAGCCAGCAGCAGATCGTCCTCTACTCCTCCGCCTCCGCCCCAGACTGCGGGCTCGAGCCGTCGGTGCTGAACTCCCTGCCGGTGTACCTCCACTCGCCGAGCGACTGCGGCGGAGACGCCGCCGCCGTCCCGCCGGAGTGCGCCGTGTGCCTGTCGGAGTTCGAGGAGGGAGAGATAATAAGACTGCTTCCCAAGTGCAGCCACGCTTTCCACATAGAGTGCATCGACATGTGGTTCAGCAGCCACTCGACCTGCCCACTTTGCCGGTCGGCGGTGGAGCCCGTCGTGAACCGAGTCGTCGGACCGGCGGCGGGGAGGTGCGAGCCGGGTTCGAGCTCCGGCGTCGGAAAGGTGGACGGCGGCGGGCTGAGTCTGCAGGTGCCGTCGAGGTGGGACGAGCAGTCGAGTGCTTTGAATTCTCCGATGATGAGGAAAATGCTTTCTCTGACAAGAATACTCACCATGGGCGGTCGAGCTAGTGCTGACGTGGACTTGGAAAGTGGGAGGAGAGAGCCGAGTCAAACCCTTCAAGAAAGGTCAACGTGACAAATTTCATAGATAATATAAATACCATATGCTACACCGTTGGATTAATTGTAGAATTTTCATGTATAGTATATAGATGGATGATAATTACATATTTTCTTTCCTTCTTTAATATCGTAACACGTTACATAATGGCTTTTATCTTCTCAAGCACGAAAATACGTGCATTAAGATACGAAGGCTTCTTAGTCCACAACAACGAAAGCACTTTTTCACTCTTTCATATACTAGGGGATTTCACTTGGAAAAGAAAATGTTCCATACTAACGGATTCGGATCCATAACCATGGGTTCCAATGCAAGAGATCTTGTAGCACTTACCAATGAGGCCCCGGAAGTAACCTACAAAACGACAAAGCACCGAGCAATAATTTCGTTATAATATATCGTTACACGTTTTGAATGAATCTCTATGTTCCTAACATTGATTTTTCAAGATCGGAACAAAATCAGAGTCAAACCCCAACTGCTATAGTTCCCCACTTATTCTTGTTTAGATTATAAAATTGAGGCTTTAATTCTTGAATCGTCCTTGCGAGACCCCAATTTTATAATCTTAACGATCCTTACATGAATTCGTTGGCTTTTTCCCCATAAAGTCAGCAGCTCTATAAAGATTATAAAATATAGGAGCATTAACTTGGAGGTTTTATTGATAAATTAATGTCTACAACGGTTCAACTAGTCGCAAGCAGGCACAATATTCTCGTAAATTTTGAATAAAAATAAAACAAAATGCATAGATACGTCGTATGGTTGCAATAAATGTAAGAAAAAATAAATGTAAGAAAAGAACGCTTTAGCTTCACGCCTGCATCATTCCCGGGTTGTACGGCACGCCGGAGCCCTTCACCCAATCATCGACCTGATAAATAACTCCGCCGGTAAATCCCTGAGCACTCGCCGGCGTCATCTTCTGTATACCCTTCCACGTCACCCTCTTCGCCGTGTCCGCCCCGGCCCCAGTATTCTTATACTCGCCGTAGTACAGCGTGTCGAGCGCAAAAGTCCCCATCCACGGCGACCAACCCACCGGCGAAATGAACCCATCGATGTTGCTCTCCATGATGACAGTCCTCGAAAACTCCTTCCACGGCCTTCCCAAATAGGCGTCGATGGGCGGCTTGGTGGCCAGAAACTCGGGCTCGGCCACCACGTCGCAGCCCTGAACCACCGTGACCCCAACGCCGCGCTTGTCCTTCCTTCCCTGAGCCGTGACCATGCAAGCCTGGTTGGCCATGGGCTTGCGCACCACCATGGTGCACTTTTGGAATAGGGCCACGGCGTCCCCGAAGATGAAGTCGATGGTGCCCGAGATCGAGCACTCGCGGTAGTACTGGCGGTACGAGTGGGCGTACAACGTGTCCTGGTACCCGTTCATGTGCACGTTGTGGAACACGGCCTTGTCTCCCGAGACGCGAACTGCCACGGCCTGGTGGCCCTCGGGGCCCGCCGTGTTCTCTATCGCGATGTCCCGAGCCAAGAAACCGTCGGCGTTTACGACTGCGCGTTTGAAAATTGTGTAATATTTCGTTCAGATCACGTTTATGTACGCACACACGGAAATTTTCGACCATGGAGTATCCCCACTCAATCGCCTATGGACTTACGCCTCAGACTTCGAGATGAGGCTATTCTTTTAGAGATCTAGTGAATTATGTCCAAATTTTACATAATATGATGGTCTTGAGGTTTGAACCCCAATTCACACAATTTTAGTCCTATAAATTCCACGAAATTTTTTTTCCATCTCGACTTGTCCAGAATCGGTCCACTGACTCGTTAGAGGACGAAAAAATGAGTTTCTCGTAATATATGGGACTCTTGACATGGACGTGTTAGGTGACGGGTATCAAACTTCGTAAAACTTATATGACTAGCAAAAAAAAATTAAATTTACGGTTACTCACCGAGGGTGGAAGTGTGGAAGGTGGCGGTGCCGGAGGCGTAGCTCTTGCTCCCGCTTATGATGGTCTTCGTGGGGCCCTCTCCGATCAGGACGATGTTGTTGACCTTCTTAGGAAGGATGACGTTCTCCTTGTAGAGGCCGGCCTTGACGAATATGATGAACGTGTCGTTGCTCTTCTTGGGAAGGGTGGCGATCACCTCGTTGATCGTCTTGAACTGACCACTTCCGTCCTGAGCCACGACGGCGTTGGGTGTCAGCGAGCCGCTCGGGGCGGCCATGAGCCTGCGCACGTGGCCGCCCACGAACGAGGGGATGGAATCCACGTTGTTCAGCTCCTCCTCGGCCGAGAGGAGGCGGCGGGTGCTACTGCCTCCTAAGCCCCCGCCGCCGATCTCCAAGGAGGAGAAGATGGATGAGAAGTCGCTTATCATGGCCAAGCCGTTGCTCGATAGCTCCGAGGCGGTTTTCAGGAGCTTCGTCATCTTCTCCCCAGTGTCACCTGTCGAGCCGCACGGTAACACATCAATCGTTTTTTTCAAATTCTTTTTTTTTTCTCTCAATGCGATCCGTTAATTTTATTCCATTAGTGAGCTATCGAGCTACGATGCATTGCCTAAGATCTCTGGCCGACGTGGCATGCGTGAATACAATGTATAAAATTTTTAAAAAAATATATGATACTCCTCTTTTCTTTCTGTCTCGAGGCATCCCCACTCGACCTGACTTAAGTTAGCCCCTAAATATCAGCGTGGACTTACGCCATACAGATCCGCCAGAGGCTAATTGATCCATACATTCCAGCGGTGAGACTAATTGCCGGGACTAGATGATACACTCCCTTTAATCTTAAATTTTTAGGTTTACCATAGTTCAGTTCAAAGGGTCATGAGTGCCAATTCTCACAATCACTCATCTTAAGAAATCATCTTAGACGTAAGGACAACCTAATCGTTGCCTTTTTAGCTCAAACTTTTAGGTGGAGTGATCATTCAACACATCATATGAAACCATACGACCTCAGGGAGGGGTCAGTTACGTACCAGTAGTGTTCTCGAAGGCGTCGATGCAGGTCTCCTGGTACGTAATGGCCCCGCTGAGCCAGGTCTTGAGGTCGGCAAGGTACTCGTCCATCTTCGACATTTCGAATCCCGAGACCTTGTCGAACGACCTCTGTAGGTCCTCGATGGACGTCTCGAGCGTCTCCTTGCAAACCTCGACGGCCCCCTTCGTGCGCTCGTCAGCGGACGCGTCCTTGAAGAGCTGCGAGTTCCACAGAACGCCCTGGATGTTCTTCACGGCGGCCTCGAAGGCCGTCTTGATGAGCTCCTTGGGGTCGGTCGAGTTGGCGTTGGCGAGGCTCTGTTGGCACGTTTCTTTGTAGTCCGTTGGGGCGCATATTGCCTGCACGGCTTTCGTGGTGGAGGAAATTCCGCCGCCGCCGCCGGCCGAGGAGGAGTCGCTCTTCTTGGTGGAGCCGACGGCTAAGGCCACCACCATGGCGACTAAGAGGACGGAGGCTATGCCGCCCACGGCTAGCTTCTTCTTCGTCGAGTCCATTTATGGGGTTTTATTTTTCTTTATCCTTTTGTGTTGGAAAAAAAATTAGAATGGGTTTGTTTTTTGTTTCCCCTTATTGGGGGATGGGGAGAAGTTTGGAATGAGTTAAATAAAGTGGTGGTGAATGGGAGATGAGCGATGGTCCTTTTACGTTGGGGACTTTGTGACATTTTTTCAGGGCTATTCGAGTTCCTAGGAAAGAAAGACAAGGACGTGCATGGGAATTTTTGATGGACGGCCTAAAATAGTAGTAGATGTGTTTCAATCATTCATATAATCTATTTTCGGCTACATTTTTTGTTTATTGTAAACGAATGGTGTTGGAAGATACTATACTATTGCTTTCTGGAACCTGAGAACTAAAGATAAAACACCCACATAATTGCGTTGTTATATGTGTCAGCAGCTATGACAAGTCAAAGAAAGGAAAATTAATAGTACATGGAAATTGAATTTTCATCTCGTTCATATTTACAATGAGGTAAGCAATTACCTCATGTGTTCGTTCAAATGCCTATAAATAGGCTATGAAGCTCAGTGCAAAATGCATCCCAAAAACCCACAGAGAGAATAAATTAAGTGAGAGTTAGAGAGAAAAAATAATAGAGAGTTTGTCGGTATTTTTCTCCGACTATAAAGAGAGAGGTTGAGGGTTTTCTCCTTTATAGATTGAGAGGTTGTAACTCCTATATTATTCCTCTATAGTGGATTCTTCTTCCTTGCCCGTGGTTTTTACCCCGATTTGTTTGGGGGTTTTCCACGTTAAATCTCAGTGTCCACATTTTATCTTTAATTACCCAAATATTAGCCGCAATATTATTCGACCGGGTCCGCTGCCACTCCAACAATTGGTATCAGAGCCTAACTTGGGTTTTATATATCTATTTATCGTATGCTCTGTGGTTGCCACTAACGTGGATCTTCCACATCAGAAAATAATAGATATTATATTGCCTTTGTTACGGTAACGATAAAGCCGGTACGAGTTCAATAATTATCTGCTGCAACCCCGTCGGAGTATCGCTCACGACTGAGCAGAAATTATGGCGGCGAAATTCGATATTGAAAAGTTTAACGGGAGAAATTTCTCACTGTGGAAATTAAAGATAAAGGCGATTTTGCGAAAAGACGGCTGTCTAGAGGCTATCGATGGAAAACCAGCCACACTGACAGACGACAAAAAATGGAACGAAATGGACGGGAGCGCTGTCGCAAATCTTCATCTGGCACTAGCAGATGAGATATTGTCTAGCGTCGAAGAAAAGAAAACGGCAAAGGAGATTTGGGACCATCTAACAAATCTGTACGAGCCGACGTCGTTACACAACAAAATTTTCTTGAAAAGAAAATTGTTCACCTTGAGAATGTCTGAATCTACTTCGGTGACGGAGCATCTCAACGTCTTGAATACTCTATTTTCCCAGCTAACATCGTTGGGATATAAAACGGAGGATAAAGAACGTGCGGAAATTCTACTTCAAAGTCTGCCTGATTCGTATGATCAACTCATCATCAACTTGACGAACAACGCGAAAGTTCTGGTCTTCAATAACCTCGCGGCTGCTATTCTCGAAGAAGAAAATCGGCGAAAGAACAAGGAGGACCAGCAAGCCGGCGCTCAACAAATCGAAGCTTTGACGGTGATGAGAGGGAGGTCAACGGAACGTGGTTCAAGTGGGAGTCACATTCAAGGCAGGGGAAAATCAAGAAGTAAGAAGAAGGATATGAAATGCTACCATTGTGGAAAGAAGGGTCACTTGAAGAAGGATTGTTGGAGCCTGAAGAATTCCAATCCTCAAGGAAATCTGGCAAACGCCTCAGGTGGAGACGTATTGTGTAGCGAAGCAGCAATCTCAACGGAGAGCAGGAAGGCGTACGATGAGATATGGCTTCTTGACTCAGGCGCAACTTATCATATGACCTCTCGAAGAGACTGGTTCAATCACTACGAACCTATCTTAGGAGGATCTGTGTATAGTTGTGAAGATAATGCCTTAAAAATCATAGGCGTTGGAACCGTGAGGTTGAAGTTGCACGACGGTACAGTTCGCACTATTCAGGGAGTGGGTCTCAAGAAGAATTTATTATCTGTGGGACAGCTCGATGATCTTGGTTGTGAAATCAAAGTTCGGGAAGGAATAATGAAGATATTCCGGGAGCACTTGTAGTAATGAAAGGTGAAAAGGTTGCTGCAAATCTGTATACGCTGTTGGGAGAGACGGTGCAAGACGGGGAAGCATCTGTGGCTTCAGGAGGTTCAAGCGAAAGATCTACTATGCTGTGGCATCAGAAGCTTGGCCATATGTCAGAACAAGGCATGAAAATTCTTGCGGGCCAGAATCTACTTCCGGGTCTCACGAAGGTGTCACTACCGTTCTGTGAGCATTGCGTAGCAAACAAGCAGCATCGACTACAGTTCAACACATCAAATTCTAGAAGCAACGAAATTCTAGAATTGGTTCACTCTGATGTATGGCAATCACCGATTTCATCCCGAGGAGGAGGGAAGTACTTCGTGTCTTTCATCGACGATTACTCCCGGAGATGTTGGGTGTATATCATCAAGAGTAAGGGAGATGTGTTCGTTATCTTCAAGAATTTCAAGGCTCGGGTAGAACTTGATACAGGAAAGAAGATCAAATGTTTGAGGACCGATAATGGAGGAGAATATACTGGCAAGGAATTTGATAGCTTTTGCAAGAGGGAAGGCATCAAAAGGCACTTCACTACGGCTTATACTCCACAACAAAATGGTGTTGCGGAACGGATGAACAGGACTCTGTTGGAAAGAACAAGAGCCATGTTGGGAGCTGCAGGTCTGGATAAATCTTACTGGGCCGAAGCAGTCAACACCGCCTGCTACGTGATCAATCGATCGCCTTCAACGGCAATTGATCAGAAGACGCCGATGGAGATGTGGACCGGAAAGCCAGCGGATTATTCCAAACTCCATGTATTTGGAAGTCCTGTGTACGTGATGTACAACGCCCAAGAAACTACGAAGCTGGATCCGAAGTCCAGAAAGTGTTTGTTCTTGGGGTATGCTGATGGTGTGAAGGGGTATCGCCTGTGGGATCCCACTGCCCACAAGGTTGTCATCAGCAGGGAGGTTATCTTCTTAGAAGATAAACTAATCGGAGGAAATGATAGCACTACAAATGAACGCCCAGAATCTACGGCGATTCAGGTGAAAGGGAAGTCTGTGGAACAAGATTCTTCTGAAGCAGCACCGGAGCACGAGGCAGGGCCAAGCGAATCTTTAGAGCCAGAAATTAGGAGGGGCACACGAAACAGAGCCGCACCATCCTGGCATGAAGATTACGATATGGACAGCAACGTTGCATACTGTCTACTAACTGATGACGGAGAGCCATCAACTCTTCAAGAAGCACTGAACAGTTCAGATGCAGATCAGTGGTTGGCGGCAATGCAAGAAGAAATGGAAGCTCTACGGAAAAATAAGACTTGGGAGCTGGTGCCACTACCGAACGGCAGAAAGGCAATCGGCAATAAATGGGTCTTTAAGATCAAGCGGAACAGCGATGATCAAGTAGAGCGGTTTCGTGCACGACTGGTGGTTAAAGGTTATGCTCAGAAAGAAGGTATTGACTTCAATGAGATATTCTCACCTGTGGTTCGACTGACGACTGTTCGGGTACTCCTGGCGATGTGTGCTACATTCGACCTACATTTAGAGCAACTAGATGTGAAGACGGCTTTTCTTCATGGAGATCTTGAAGAAGAGATTTATATGCTCCAACCGGAAGGTTTTGAAGACAAAGAAAAACGGAACTTGGTTTGCAGGTTGAACAAATCTCTATACGGTCTCAAACAGGCGCCGAGGTGTTGGTATAAGAGATTTGATTCCTTCATCATGAGCCTTGGATACAACAGATTAAATGCAGACCCTTGTGCATATTTCAAGAGGTTTGGTGAAAATGATTTTATCATATTACTGTTGTATGTTGACGACATGTTGGTAGCAGGCCCCAACAAAGATCGTGTTGAAGAACTCAAGGCACAGTTGGCTAGGGAATTTGAAATGAAGGACTTGGGACCAGCAAACAAGATTCTAGGAATGCAAATTTACCGAGACAGAAATAACAAGAAGATTTGGCTTTCGCAGAAGAATTATCTGAGGAAGGTCTTGCGACGCTTCAATATGCAAGATTGTAAGCCAATTTCTACCCCACTTCTTGTTAATTTCAAATTATCCTCAAGTATGAGTCCTAGCAGTGAAGAAGGGAGGATGGAGATGTCTCGAGTACCGTATGCATCAGCGGTGGGAAGTCTTATGTTCGCGATGATTTGTACACGGCCAGACATTGCCCATGCAGTGGGAGTAGTAAGTCGGTACATGGCGAATCCGGGCAAAGAGCATTGGAGCGCGGTGAAGAGGATCCTACGATATATCAGAGGAACCTCGGATGTTGCATTATGTTACGGAGGAGCTGACTTTACTGTCAGAGGGTACGTTGACTCTGATTATGCAGGTGATCTTGATAAGAGCAAATCTACCACGGGATATGTGTTCACTCTTACTGGTGGTGCCGTAAGCTGGGTATCAAAACTTCAGTCCGTTGTCGCAACGTCAACAACTGAAGCAGAATATGTTGCAGCTACGCAGGCGAGTAAGGAGGCGGTTTGGTTGAAAATGATCATGGAGGAGCTCGGGCACGGACAGGAGAATATTCCTCTGTTCTGTGACAGTTAGAGTGCCTTGCATCTCGCAAGGAATCCAGCTTTTCATTCCAGGTCAAAGCACATACGAGTCCAGTATCACTTCATTCGTGAGAAAGTGGAAGAGGGCACGGTAGATATGTTAAAGATTCATACGAAAGACAACCTAGCAGATTTCTTGACGAAAGCGGTCAACACTGACAAGTTCGTTTGGTGTCGTTCCTCGAGTGGCCTAGCAGAGACGTAAGCAACATGAAAGGCAAGGGAGAAAGAATGGTGTGAAGATCCGATTGATCCTCAATCAAATCTTCAAGTGGGAGATTGTCAGCAGCTATGACAAGTCAAAGAAAGGAAAATTAATAGTACATGGAAATTGAATTTTCATCTCGTTCATATTTACAATGAGGTAAGCAATTACCTCATGTGTTCGTTCAAATGCCTATAAATAGGCTATGAAGCTCAGTGCAAAATGCATCCCAAAAACCCACAGAGAGAATAAATTAAGTGAGAGTTAGAGAGAAAAAAATAATAGAGAGTTTGTCGGTGTTTTTCTCCGACTATAAAGAGAGAGGTTGAGGGTTTTCTCCTTTATAGATTGAGAGGTTGTAACTCCTATATTATTCCTCTATAGTGGATTCTTCTTCCTTGCCCGTGGTTTTTACCCCGATTTGTTTGGGGATTTTCCACGTTAAATCTCAGTGTCCACATTTTATCTTTAATTACCCAAATATTAGCCGCAATATTATTCGACCGGGTCCGCTGCCACTCCAACAATATGTACATGAAAGGTTAAGATTTTTACCTTAGTATAGTTGCCATTTTGAATACCTTCGGATATATTCAATACAACATACGTGTAGGCATCTTAATGTTTTCTGAGCTGAAGTTTCTCAATGAAAAAGTCCTTTTGGAAATTGGAATCCATCAAATGGATAGGCCTCTCTGTCTAACTGTGCAATGAAAAAAGAAAAAGAAGTTGGTTAATGATTCCAGATTTTTTTTTTTTTTAACATTACAACCCATCAGTCAAGAAAAAGAAAACTTGATGATTACAGAGAAGATCGAATTATAAAGATTGGTATGGACGATGGGTTTCGAATCGTGGAGGACGAATATAAGAGGTTGAGGACAAACAAGGCTTGTGCTCCCCAAATCCCAGCAGTGAAGAAGGGTTGTCTCTCTATCAGTATCACCCTCAGACAGCTCATATTTTAAAGGTAAAACCTGCCCATGACGATGTAAGAACAGCTGACAGTTACGAAGCAGCTTATAGTTCGAAGAGAAGTCCAACTGCTGCTGGTACTTACTGGAAATACGTAAATGACGATGTATATTTATTGGCATGTAATCGTACGAGTTGCTTAGTATATTGAAGTAGTTGATGGTGAGAAAAGCCCTTGCTTTATCTCCCTAGATGGAGATTTACTGAGGTGAAATCTGTAATTATGTATGTAATGGGAGTTTTCTGTTAATTACAGAGTTTTGTACATTGTTATCATGATCTTCTTGCTTCAAACTCCTAGCATTTCTCATCTTGTTACTAAATCTCGAACGAGAGAAAGCTCGATAATGTTCTAACATGAAGTTTTAGTTTGATCGATTATTTTACAAACAAGATTAGATTAGTCGTGAAAAGGTTCGACAAACAATCTTGAAAGGGACCCTTTTAGTCAATAGAACTAAATTTAAACAATTTATTCGGTAAAAGACTAATTACTTTTCGGGCTCGTTGCAACTGGCATAGTAGATATCCCAGTGAAAATTAACAAATTAGGGGAATTAGGGCTACTGATTTGGGACAGATGAGTTCATTTAAAGATTTCTTTTTTTTTCCCCCTTAATCTACGGAATTTACAATAATTCCCCTTAGACTATTACAAACAGGCCTTTCAATTCAAAGCCGAGGGCTGAGAACATCGTTAAAAACCTTCCGTTTTTTCGCACTCTTGTTGAAGCTATTACAGGTGCCGAGAATGAGTTCGTCTTCTTCGATGGTATGTGCGGGCGCGTTGGTAACTATCCAAGATCTGAATCCATCTTCCCCAAACTTCAAGCATGGAGCGTCGCTTAGGGTAACCGGAAAGTGGGTATCTCTCACGAGCTTTAATTTTTTACTTTACGACGCCAATTTCGTTTTGGATCATCACTGAAGTGTGATTAATTTGTATTCTGGAAACCGATAGAGGGACATTTTTTTCGATGTGATGATGGTCACATATGGATGAGTTTTGCAAAGAGTTTATTGTCTGGGATGTGAAGCTCCGTTGGAAACTCTACGTTCAAATGTTTATTACACGTGAGGATTGATGTTATGGTTTGATCCTCTTTCGTAGGTTGCAAGATCACAACTTTGAGACGTCAGTGGCTGTAATTGTTGATGGAGTGTGCAGCTTGAAGGTCGACACGCAGTTCTTGAAGCTCAGTTTTCGTTTAGGTTCATTGTATCAGTTCATTGGAGAACTGCAAATTGAGCCCAACGATGAGGTATGCTCGATTTAATGTCTTGATCTCTTTTTAACTATGGAAACCATTTTTGTTTCAGCTTTGTGGAGCCATCGTAGAGCGCCATCTATATTTTGCTCATCCCATACAATGCTACTCATTAGAGTTATTCTTTATGTTCTTGTTGCTGCGTTTGGCTAAGTCTAATGCTGAGTATGTGATGGGATTGCAGGCAATTTTAAAGGCTCGAGTGGGCAGAAATGTGGATGGACTGGACATTAACCTCTACCATCAGTCCCTCAAACTCCTCAGACAATTTCAAGCCGAGCAGATATCTTCCCGGACAGCTTAGATCTCTCGTTGTTGCAGAAAATGTCATGAACGTCTTGGGAGATGATCTTCAGAGTTGCCTGAGTTTCTGTAAAACTTGGAAGAGGCTGAAGTTGTTTATCGTCTTGATGAAAATTCTCAGATAACGATGATTTAGGTTGCCTTAACTGGAATGAAATACTTCATAGTTCAAAGCAATGGGTTTCATTATTACTAACCACACATAATGTTTCCAGATACATACATACATACATACATACATACATACATACATACATACATACATACATACATACATACACAAACTGATCTATTGACCAAGATGGATGTTATATTATGCCTTCACTGCTTCTTCGATCGTAAGCAATCATCAAGGAAAGCAGACAGAAGAAGCTCTTGCACGAACTCACACCTTCGAGTGTGCTCCATCATGCCTTCATCTGAGAGCAGAGACTGATTCCCAGCTTCAACGGAAGATTCTTCCATGGAGCTCGGGTCAATGAGAGAAGTAGGTCGAAGAACATTCGAAGGTTCTTCTTCATCATCATCAGCAGGTTTTTGTGGGCTGTACACGAAAGAGGTCAGTAGAGCGTCGGGCTCTCTTCTCAGCATGGAAAACGATAAGTTAGACGCGCCCCTGCGTAGTCTTCTCCTTCTCTGTACGTTAAGCTTGGTCAAGAAAAAGAACCACGGAAGACAGAAACCAAGAGAATGTATGGACAACGCGTTAAGGTGTGAAGAACGATAACTTGGCGAAATTAGAGAAGGATATCGTAAGGATATTTCCATGCTGGGTAGTCATATGGCGAACTAAATCTGATCCCACCTTCTCCACGCACATAGGGCATACCTGTAAGTAAGAACATCAGCGAAGAAACAGAGCAATTCCACCTTTCTCCCATAAGCCCTCGAAGGAAAAGAGGAAAGTCATACACTATTCATGGCTTCAACTTCATGCTCCTCATCGATATGGAAACACAGCCCCACGATATCGAATTCCTCCACGCAAAACGGACACATAAACTCAGGACTATGATCTTCTTCTCCTTCGCAATCTTCAGCACAAAATGCATCTGCAAAATTTAGTAAGAAATCGTCAGAAGCTTCAGATTTAGACATCAGAAAAGCAACTCACTCCACATAATCATCTCAATTCGTGGGTAATAGGCCAAACGCCAAAGGCACAACTTAGTGACGATGCACCTCAGCAACAATATGTCTGCCGAAATTAACCTGATCGATACTGATGGCGCCTGAACGATGAATGAAGTCGAGCCCATGAGTCAGCTTCCATTTTCTTGAAAGTTCAAGGCTTGTATGATATCCCTCGTCAGTAAAAAATCGCGATGTTATAGTAGAACGTACGTTGCAAGTCCTTCAAAACAACGATGGAGAGAACAAAGAATGGGCTGAGGAACTGAAGCTTCGTAGAATTAACAAAATCCCAAGACCGTGCTGCAGTAAAAAAATAAATCTGAAGCTCTGTGCTTTTCAATATTTGTTTTAACCTTGATCAACGAATTTACTGGAAACCTTGATGTTTCGGTGCGGGTGAAACAAAGAAAAAGGACTTGCCTTTGGCTTAAATTACATGTGCAACCTCTTCTGCACGAAGTACTATTAAATGTAAGAAACTGAGTTTTATTTTTCAAGTCTTGCGTTCTCTTGTGATCGATCACAAGAAAGCCTTCTAATCCTGACCCTTTCCTAGTGTTTTTCTTATCACTGCCAATGGTAGAAATCAAGTAAAGACTTAATCTTTGGAATCTTGATTTATCATTTCTTGAGTTCTTACGACAGCCAAGTCATTCATGCCACAGAAAACTGCCAAAAGGCATAAATTAATTCGGACTACGCATATGGGCCCGACATAGATTTATGTTTATGAGCAAATAAAGCATTTCTTGAACAAACCAGTTGCTGTTTGGTGGTCCCATAAGCAATTCTTAAGAACACAGTTAACTCAGAATGTCGTGTGCTAAACTCATAGATTGTAACGTTAATGAGATCATTCGAAGAAGGTTTGACTAATATCTCCGATCAGAAGAATTAATGAGCTGAAAGTAGAATCTAAAAACTGGCAAGAACATAAGCAAAATCAGAAGGGAAGAGACAATACGGTACAAGTACAGTGTACCAAATCTTACTAAGCATGAACAGAGGCACATGACAATTCCATCAAAAGAAAAGCAGCTCTTTCTTCCTCCTTCATCTTCCTCCTTCGATTGGGGCTCGATCTCGGCCTCTGAAACACCACTTCGTCCCTACCGAAAGGAGACCGAAACAGTCTCTTCTTACCGCTCATCAATGTAGTGGTGGTACTTTCTCCACTGCTTATGTTACTACAGTTGCTGCTGTGGCTGGTCAAAGCTGTGGATTTTTTTTCTGTTTTCCTTTCGCCTTTGGCGACTCCAAGCAGAGCCCTTCTCCTCTTTCTGCTTCTGATTCCACATGCATTGCACAGTGACTGTGAAAGGCAAGAGAAAAGAAAGCAAATAACAAGGATCTTAGGACAGCCCATAACATCAAGAATGAAAACCCCACAAGGACAGAACCTTTCCATGGTACTATACTAACTTCAAGATTGATGATGTAATAGAGATGAAGAATTTAGACCTTAGATACATACTTAATGGAATATATGATCATAAAGGTTTTACCTTTGGCCCAGAAGGACCACCCCTCCACAATGGTGTTCTAGAAGTGCCACAATCGACGCAAGTCTTCACATTCGAAGCATTATCAGAGGAAACCTTCTCATGAGTTGGCGTTTGGCTACTCACTTCATCTGACTCAGAGCTCTGCCAAGAACAAATAAACAGATGAAATGGAATGGAACGACTCATATAGTCCGTGATCGACTGCGCAAGCTAAAATACGATAAAATGTTTATGGGGAAGTGTGTTCGCTTACTTTATCACTCAGATCCATCGATAGCAAGCTCTTGATCAAGGATCTACTACGAACCCAAGTTAACAAATAAAATACAAGTCGGATCAGACGAATAAAGATCACACCTTTGAGGCCAAAGAGACGCTCGATTGAAAAAAAAAAAGAAGTATAAAAACAGAGCACCAAAGGTTCAAGCACACGCCTAGAGATGCTATTAGTTGAACGAAGAAAAATGGAGATAAACACAATCAGAAAGGAAACAGAGATCATGGAGCAGAAAAAAAAAGCCCTGTTAGCTTGACACGATCAAACTTTTGTTTAAGTAAAAATGAGTTGCTAGACGCTAGAGTGATGGGTTAGGGAGCTTTGGGCTGATTTGTCTTTGCTCTCGCTATGCTAGAAAACATATATGAACAGAGAAGAGAGGGCTCGAAGAGCTTTTAGTGGAAGGTAGGAGAGTGACGACGAGGAAAGAAGTGTTTATCATGAAATTTCAAGAGGTAGATAGATGATAGAAGGGAATGTAGGGGGGCGATAACGAATAAATATAATTGTCGGGGGCTTTTATGTGTGAAGTTACAGAGAAAACCCTAAGCGTCCGATTTACTATTAAATGACGATTATGGGCTTGAAAATAGAACGGCGTGTGCTTGAATTGAGTTTGTCTCCTACGTGGGTATTTTTGGTAATTGGCAAAAATGTTTTGCTGTTTTGCCGCCACTGAGATGAAAAATTGGATTTTAGGGTTTTATCGTATTGCGCAGTTACACGCTATACTATGTGCGGTCGTATGGAGCAACTATATTTTTAATTGATAAAATATTCTTTGTTCTTTATTGAGCATAAAATTGAGGCTGAATTTGGAACCTTTCGCGTGCTCACCTCTTTACTTCAATTGAATAATTGTATCTTCCAATAAACATAGAATATGTTGTCAATAAATTTAAAAGTATCTATATATTAGATTATGCCATGATGGAGAAACTGAAAGGGATATGTCATGAAACCAATTCGTTCTTGGTAATGAAACAACGACAAAATACTGCACGAGACAGCCTAGCCATTAGCTGTTATCCATATGAGGAAATAATAACATAAAATTTACAGAGAAACGTTACAGAAACAAAAGAATTGACTTTTTAAACCTACTCAGATATCAACAAATTAATTACTCCACACGAAACACAGAAACACAGTCCCAGCAGTCAAACACATATCATCATTGCACAGAGGCATTTTCGTTCATTTCATTACATCCGACGGAGTCCCTTCTTATGATGCGCAAACCCAGCGAAGAACCTCGCAAGAACAGCAAAGAAGGAAGCAAAGCACCACATGAACCACGCTAGAACCATGGCGGCCCAGTCCTTGAGCTTCTTCTTTGGGACATGGTTTCGATCTGATTGCAGCAGATCCCTGTAAACTGCTTCTGTAAGAGCAAACGCTGTTATGGGATCGTATTCCTCGGCCGAAATCCCATGTTCTGTCAAAGCATGGTATGTCATACGCGCCGCTTGTCTCGGATATTCCGAGGTATTCGCATACCTTTAGCCTCCCATTGATCCTCTCCTCGGCTTTCAAGGCTTCTCCACGGGTTAGGATCAGCAATGGATTCTCATCTGTGAGCAGTTTAAGTTAGTCAGTTGCATGTACCGAATGATGATTTTAAGAATAAAAGTTGTGTCTGAACTGAAATTAGTTAACTGGCTTTCTTGATTGCTGGGGAGATGAAGAGGTCTTTCAACGCCTGCAATGGCTTCAGATCGCCGCCGCCGCCGCCATTGAAGGCCTTGTGAATCTGAGAAAGATCTGCCACAACAATTGCGCAGTTGACCCTTCTCTTTAGATAGCTGCTCGAACTACTGTATGTTGACTAAGCTCAATACTAAGTCAAAAAAAATGCAATACTAGAACAAAACAAATACAAAAGGAAATAGACACACAAATCAAACAACATGTGGGGTGCAAGACTCACTAAAATCTGAAAAAAATCAAAGTCCAAGATCTAAAAATATCACGCATGGGATAGCACACAATTCTTAGATATGTTGTCTAGTTTATAATATATTTTATATATGCATGATATCTATATAAGAGAGTGCTTGCATGTAATATGGTAAGAGGGAAAAAGAAGAAAAAGAGCTCTACGTGAGTTTTCTATTCTATACAAGTATTACAGTGAAAAAAACCTTGGTGCCTCTCCTCTCACCCACGTTCAAACACTATCAAAAATAATAAGTCATTCCAATAAATAAAGTCGATCCTCGCCTTGTACTAAAAACAACAAATTGGTATCAGAGCCATGTCGTTCGGCAACATGCCCGTTCCTCGCCTCACAAAATCCAATTATGATAATTGGAGTATTCGGATGAAAGCGCTGCTCGGCTCGCAAGGCGTATGGAACATCGTTAAAGATGGGCACACCGAACCCGATAAAACGGACGAGTACACGCCGGCCCAGCTAAAGGCGTTGGAAGATTCTCGACAATTAAATAGCGCTGCGCTCAGCATCATATACAACGGCCTAGACGATGCCGACTTCGAAAAAATCAATGACGTAAAGAAAGCGAAGGAAGCATGGGAAAAACTGGATATAGCGTACAAAGGCGCCGACCGAGTAAAACAAGTACGGCTGCAAACTCTTCGTGGTGAATTCGAAATGACGAGAATGAAGAACGGCGAAGGCGTGTCCGATTATATAACGAGAGTACAAACCATCTCAAACCAGTTGAAAAGAAATGGCGAGGCACTAGCGGAATCCCGAGTCGTCGAGAAAATTCTCCGCTCTCTCACGGACGAGTACGAAAACGTGGTATGTGCAATCGAGGAATCCAAAAATCGCGAAGAAATGACGGTCGATGAACTCTCCGGTTCGCTCGAAGCTCACGAGCAACGGAAGAAAAAGAAGAAGCAAGAATCGCTGGACGAGGCTCTACAGACGAAGTTATCGTTGAAAGATGACAAAGCGCTATATACGCATCACGGCCGAGGTCGAGGACGAGGTCAACGAGGACGAGGTTTCGGTCAAATTCAGGCCGAGGACGAGGATACAATCCGGAACAACGGCAAACGAGCAATCAAAATTGGAGAGGACGAGGTCGAGCTCAATGGCGAGGTGGTCGCTCGAATCGATCGAGCGTTGAATGCTACAACTGCGGGAAGTTCGGACATTTCGCAAAAGACTGTTGGTCCGAAAAGAAGGTGGACGAAAATGCGAATCTAATCACACAAGAAGAGCCAAAAGACGAAGGTGTTCTCTTGATGGCGCTCGAGGATACGAGTCCAGGCAACGATATGGTGTGGTATCTTGACACTGGTGCCAACAATCATATGAGCGGGCATAAACATCTTTTCACTGATCTGAAGAAGATCGATGACCGCCACGTATCTTTTGGAGACGCGTCGAAGATAGAAGTCAAAGGCCGAGGGAAAATCTGTTTCTCTCAAAATGATGGCAAACACGGATCGGTCGAGGACGTATATTTCGTACCCGACTTGAAGACGAACATCTTAAGCATGGGGCAGTTGCTCGAAAAAGGATGTTCAGTGTTCATGAACGACCGCTCATTGCAACTAAGAAACAAAGACGGAAAAATGATCGCGCGGGTCGAGATGGAAAGGAACCGAATGTTCGAACTCAACATGAAGGCGATTCAAGAGAAATGTTTACGAGTTGACGTGGAGGACAAAGACCATTTGTGGCATATGCGGTTTGGTCATTTGCACTACGGTGGCCTAAAGGAGCTCTCCAAAAGAGGCATGGTGCACGGAATGCCGGTGATCGATGGTGAAAAGAAACTTTGCGAAAGCTGCGTAATCGGGAAACATACGAGGACGACGTTTCAGAAGCATGCAGAATATCGAGCGCGCAAACAACTCGAGCTCATACATACAGACATATGCGGGCCGATCACACCAGAATCATTCGGTGGAAGGAGATACTTTATTACTTTCATCGACGACTACTCAAGAAAGACGTGGGTGTACTTTCTAAAGGAAAAATCAGAAGCGCTCGAGACATTTAAAAAATTCATTGGTCGAGAAGGCGACGAGCTCAAACATCAAGGCGCTCCGCTCAGACAGGGGTGGAGAATATACTTCAGGCGCTTTTGTAACTTTTTGCGAGGAGCAAGGCGTCAGGAGGTTCCTCACCGCACCGTATTCTCCACAACAGAACGGCGTAGCTGAAAGGAAGAACCGAAGCGTTCTCGACATGGTTCGATCAATGTTAAAAAGCAAGGACATGCCAAAGGAATTCTGGGCCGAAGCGGTACGATGTGCCGTATATATTCAGAGCCGGTGTCCACATCACAGCCTCAAGAATCAAACACCGCAGGAAGCATGGACTGGCCGAAAACCGACGGTAGTGCACTTCAAAATATTTGGAAGCGTGGCGTATGCACATGTGCCTGATCAAAGAAGAACCAAGCTCGACGATAAAAGCAAAAAGCTCGTGTTTATTGGATATGATGAGAAGACGAAGGCGTACCGGCTCTATGACCCTGAAAATAAAAAGGTGATAGTAAGTCGCAATGTTCGGGTAGACGAAGAAAGTTCGTGGGGCTAGAACGTTGAAGAAAACACAACGCCTGAAGAACCACTGATCGTTGCACCAATACATGTTCCGATTTCGTCTCAAGAAAATGACGAGGAGGACGAACAAAGACAGCCGAGGATGCGAAGCATGCAGGACCTGTACCAATCAACCGAACAAGTTCACCTAGTCTGCTTACTGGCCGACTCGGAACAAATTAGTTTCGAAGAAGCCATAAGAGACAAGAGATGGAAAATGGCGATGGACGAGGAAATAAAAGCGATCGAAAAGAACGACACATAGAAACTTGTGGAGTTGCAAAACGGGTATAAACCCATTGGAGTCAAATGGGTTTATAAAAAGAAGATGAATGCTCAAGGAAAAATTGAGCGTTACAAGGCGAGATTGGTGGCGAAGGGCTATCGACAACAAGCGGGAATAGATTACGACGAAGTTTTTGCTCCCGTTGCAAGAATGGAGACCATTCGTTTGCTCCTAGCTCAAGCTGCACGACTCAACTGGCCAATCTAGTAGATGGACGTGAAGTCCGCTTTTCTGAACGGGGAACTCGAGGAAGAAGCACGGGAATTTTTGTGGCGCAAGAAGCGTATGCGAAGGCTATATTAAAGAAAAATAAAATGGAGGAGAGCAACCCGGTAACGACACCGATGGAACTTGGAACAAAACTGTCCAAGTTTGAGGGAGGACAAGGAGTGAATACGACGGATTATCGAAGTCTCGTGGGCAGTCTGCGATATTTAACCTGCACAAGACCCGATATCGCATACAGCGTTGGAGTTGTTAGCCGTTATATGGAAGATCCGAGGCAATCACATCTAAAGGCGATCAAGAGGATATTACGATACATCCGAGGAACACAATCGCTCGGACTATTTTATCCAAAGTCGAGCGACTGCAAATTAGTCGGATATTCTGACAGCGACTGGTGCGGAGATATCGATGATCGAAGAAGCACTGGCGGCTACGTATTTTATCTAGGGAATAAGGCATTCACCTGACTATCGAAAAAGCAACCGATCGTGACTTTATCAACCTGCGAAGCGGAATATGTGGCAGCATCGTGGTGCGTCTGTCACGCTATCTGGCTGAGAAACTTATTGCTCGAGTTGAATCTTAGACAAGATGAACCAACCGAAATTCGAGTAGATAATAAGTCAGCGATCGAGTTGGCGAAAAATCCAGTTCATCACGAGAGAAGCAAGCATATTGATGCCCGGTTTCATTTTATTCGGAAGCACGTAAAAAATGGAGTGGTGAAGATGGTACACGTCGCGAGTTCGGATCAAGTTGCAGATATTTTCACGAAGCCGTTACCAACAAGCACATTCGAAAACCTAAAGATGATGCTCGGGATGAAAAGACAGGATGATATTGAGCTTAAGGGGGGAATTTATTGACTAAGCTCAATACTAAGTCAAAAAAATACAATACTAGAACAAAACAAATACAAAAGGAAATAGACACACAAATCAAACAACATGTGGGGTGCAAGACTTTAGCACTAAAATCTTAAAAAAATCAAAGTCCAAGATCTGAAAATATCACGCATGGGATAGCACACAATTCTTAGATATGTTGTCTAGTTTATAATATATTTTATATATGCATGATATCTATATGTGCTTGCATGTAATATGGTAAGAGGGAAAAAGAAGAAAAAGAGCTCTCCGTAAGTTTTCTATTCTATACAAGTATTACAGTGAAAAAAAACCTTGGTGCCTCTCCTCTCACCCACGTCCAAACACTATCAAAAATAATAAGTCATTCCAATAAATAAAGTCGATCCTCGCCTTGTACTAAAACAACACTGTATGATTCGTAATTCAAGCCATCGCTGGGTCCATGCCTTCCTTCATCTGTTCTTGGTCCAAACCCCTCGTGTCGTAGACGCAGAACCCACTTCTCGGCGACCTTAGTTTAGTACGTTGTGTTCTTCGAGGTACATCGTTGTGTAGTTTGAAGATTCACCTGGGGAAGACGTTGGAGGTCGTTAAAACAGTTGATCTAACACACACACACACAGACACACAGAGGCACCGTTTGATAAGTTTATTACACATACCTGAAGTTTGAGCAAAAGGGATCAGCCCAGATCGTCCGAGGACGCTATACATCAGTTTAGCGAGCGAGCTTTTGCCAGAACCTGACAACCCAGTAAGAAGGACAGTGATCAAAGGTGGGATATTCAGTTCTTCTTTCTTTATCCCGCCGATGGGCAGCCAAAAGTCGCCGGGCTTGTAGCTCATAAGCCTATGCCTCAGATCGTCGAGCCCTTCGCGGCGACGAAGGCCAGCCTCTCCATTTCCCTGACTACTCTGATCCTCGGCGTTAAGCTCGATAGGTCAATAAAGTCAACCTTGAAATTGCCATTCTCATCGAAGTCGTCAGTCGTCCTCCACCAGCACAGAGAACCTGAAGCTCTTACGCCGCCGTTCTGCGCCTCTTCATCGCTCAGTGAAACGTAGCTCCTCATTATTGTCTTGTCCGTAAATTATGACTTCAAAGGGTGAGAGTGATAAGAACGAATGGAAGGTTAGTTGAAGATGTAGATTTAATGCAACAATTGCAGCAGAAAGGCATATTTTAATGACGAAAATGGTGTCGTGCCAGCCAATTTGAATGTATTGAATGTTACGTTTTTAACCCATCGCTATCCCTTCTTAAAATATAGAATAATATGACAAGCTACATACTCTTCACAGAATGAAAAAGTCAACGTTAAAAACTTACAACGAATGAGATGTCAACTCTACAGATACGTGTGTACTTTCTTCTTCGTTTTAATTACATCACATGTACTTTAACCGTCATCTTACATCAGACTTTTCCTGCAACTGAACTAAAATGGCATAGAGAAGCTCGTTCCAAGTATCGGGCACGCCGGGAAGACACCAATGGCTGCAATCTTGAACAGCGTTCTTACCGTTGGCCGACTGACGATATATCGAAGGGTGGCCGTCTTTTCGATAATCGGTCATCTTCGTTATGTTGAGGTATAAAACTGGCGTAGACATCTTCGCTATCGCCGATTCCACGACTCTCATCATCCATGGATATGGAGCTAACTGAGTCTCGTTAGTGATGGGCCGTGTCTCGCCGTCACAGCCACCGCCCGAGTTCCACCTCCCACCTCTGCAATTTCATGGCAAAAAAATCGTAGAGAAAAAGGAAATTTTATACAGATTGGAATGTATTTGCTATGACGACGATGGTACTTGAAATGGGAAGCTGAGTATCCTCGGAAGAAGACAAGAGTTCTGCTGCTGTCGATGTTAGAATCGACCCATCGAGCCCAAGTCTCCAGCGCCTTGGTATAAGCTTCTTCTACCTCTAGCTTAGTGTATACGTGATTGCCTTCTTGAAAGTAATTCTTTCTGCAGTCGAAGAAATTCCTCGTAAACGCTGTCTGAATAATCCATGATTGTGAATGTAGTGTGTTTACGTACCCTTTGAAGGTTTTCTGGTGGGTCCACCAATGGCCGGTGTTGAATACGATGACGTCGGCGTCTGAGTAATTGCTGTGAGAGCCTTCCATGACGTCGAGCCTTAGGGTTTGCCGCCGCGTCCCAGCCTTGTCTGAGAGCTTCGATTCTTGGACGAGGAAAGGGGACTTTACGAAGTCGATTGAGCAGTTGAAATCTGCGAATCTGAAGGAATAGTAGCCGTGGCTCTTGAACTGGCGCCTGCCTGAGATTTCCAAAACCCTAGTTTTGTCCTCCAACGACTCTCTCATGGCGCAGACCAAGGATTCCCACATGTTTCTGTTCAAAGAATCGCCGACGAACACCATTCTTTTTCCCCTCAGCATCTCCAGCATTTCTCGCCCGTTAAACCTACGGCAAAAACAAGGTGAAAGAATTGGTAGAAATCCGAGGAAATTTGTGATGAACGAATCGCTGCCATTATTGCAGTTCGAACCTCGGAAGAATTCCGCATCCATGGGGTTTCCACTTTAACCTGAGGTAATCTGAGTCGGGTCGGCCGTTCTTGAAGCAGCTGAAGGCATCGTCGACGAAGGGGCACGACCCGGGTTGGTAAATCGGGTCGAACTCTTCGTCGGCGACGACCCACCGGCCGTCGAACAGGTCGCAGGAGAGCGGCGCGGCGCTCAAGATTACGGCGTTTCTTGAATTTCCGACGCTGGTCTGAGCTGGCGATTCTACGGTGCAGCTGTTGAAACTCTGAGAAGAAGCGAAGGGGTTCTCGGAATCCGGCGATTGAGGCGGCGGCGGCGGCCAGAGGGTGGCCGGCGATGGGGTTTGGATTCGAGAGGCTAGGGAGGTGTACGAAATGGCCGGCGAGCCGTCGTCGGAAGCGGAGAGGAAGAAGAAGACGACGAGGATTGCAGTGAAGAGAAGCGTCGCAAGATAGTAGTTTCTTGATTCCGAGAGGTTCTTGAGAGAATCCATAACTAAGAAAGCAAAAATTAACGACGTCTCAAAGAATGCTGAGAAAATGGAGGGAGTGGTTCTTACTTCTTACTTCTTAGGTGAACGCACTTTCGAATTTTTTTTTTCCGTGTTAGATATTATCCCAACACTGAGATGCTATTTGTGCTAGGTGTAGGAAATGTAAATGGGCCAAAGCGAAGCCCAATTGAGATATAAATACGGCCCACTGTTGTTTGGCTCAATTATTAAGTAATATTGGTAATGATATTGCTTTTCACATGAACAGTACACACATGATATTGGTACCTTTTGATTTGACTTGATCTGTCAATTTTGTCTTGGGTAGAAGAATTTTATTCGCCTCATCTAAGTGTATTTGTTAGTTGGGAGGAGATCTTTATCTGTAGACTGTGGCGAGTGTGTGAGCTGAATGATCAATTGATGGATGATCATAGGTTTCAAGGTCGACTAGTAGGGTCGGAGATTCATGGCTTTGGGTGTTTGAAAGGTAATTATGGTTCATTTCTGCTTGATTCCGCGGACCTTATTTTTTCAATTGTTCTTTTTGGTGATTTGGCTTCGGTTATTTCGTCCTGATCGATCGTAAGATTTTGATGTTCAGAATTTTTATTCCTTACTGTCTAGTTTCGTCGTTTCTCTGATATTTCCTCTCTTTCCCCCTTGAATCTTGATTGACTTGATAAAACTCCTTGTATGAGGCGTTGACAGATGAGGTATTGTATATTTTGGACCCATTTTTCAATTGAAGGTGACATTTATTTTTTGCACGAATTGGATACGGCGATTTCAAGGTGACATGGTTTTATTGTTTTTTGTTTTGTAAGGTTTTTACGAACTAGGAAAAAAATGAAGCTTTCGTTTATATTGCCCGTAAACTTAGATACATTCATGATGACAAGCCAAATGTTGTGGAATATTGTTGTTGTAGCTGTAGATGATGCATGAATCAATTGGCAATGGAGTTGAGCAGTTTGATGATAATTAACCTTGAGAACATGAAGGAGTTTCTTAATGAGCTTTGTCTTTTTAATACAGCATCTTGATCACTGTTTGAGATTTGTGTGTCCTGATTGATGGATTGATCTTATTTTTCTGTCTTTTTACAGTTGGCATTATGTGCTTATTTATTTTCTAGAGTTAGTCATTTAATCTTGTTTCATTGACAGATTTGGATGTGCAAAATATGATGGAGGAGGCCAAGTCCAGATGGCTGAGGCCCAATGAGATTCATGCCATACTGTGTAACCACAATATTTCACCATCCATGTCAAACCCATGAATTTGCCAACAAGTAATGTGCTGATTAATACATTTGGCTATCTCTCTTTATTTTCTTGCCTAATAAATCTGATAATCTGTGTGGGTTGAGGGCCAAGTGTATGAAAGGTATTATGTTCTGACAATCCAGTGTCACCTCCATGGAGCAGGTGGCACAATTGTGCTATTTGACCGGAAGAAGCTTCGCAATTTTCGAAAAGATGGTCATAACTGGAAGAAGAAAAAAGATGGAAAAACTGTTAAAGAAGCTCACGAACACTTAAAAGTAAGTTGTCTTAAAGTAACGTACTGTAAAGTAAGTTATACGTGAGGTTCAATTCAATATTGATGTGCCAAGATCGTATTGTTTGTGATTAGGTTGGCAATGAGGAAAGAATCCATGTGTATTATGCACACGGAGAAGACTATCCAACATTTGTTCGCAGATGTTACTGGTTACTGGATAAGTATGAAATTTGAAGTTCACCAGTTGCACTTCTTCCTATTTTCCATGAAAGAAATTTTAAGTTTTTAATTGGTATGTTGATAAATAAATTGGTGCAGGTCTCTCGAACATATAGTTCTCGTGCATTATCGTGAAACTCAGGAGGTTTGTCTCGTTGTTAAATAGTTCTTAAAAAATAATTAGCATGCGTAAACATATTCTAAATTTTTACAGGTATTTTGTTCTCGTAATGAGCAGCATCTGTTCCTATTTGGTCATGAGTTATGAGAACAGTTTCATCCTTTACAGGGGTCTCCGGCCCACTCTAGCCCAGCGGTATCTGATCCATCTGCTTCCTGGCCTTTGTCAGAAGAGTCCGACTCTGTGGAGCGAGCACATTATGGAGACAACACCGCTCTATTAGGTGATTAAAGTTTTTTTCATAGTTAGTTTTCCTTTCCAATTTGGGATGAACCCCGTTGCCTACTCCTTATCATGTGGCGTGCAAACGCTAACGCGTTCTTGTGATTCAGAAAGGAATGATAGTATGACCTTAAAAGATCATGAACAGAGACTTCGTGAAATAAATACGCTTGATTGGGATGAGCTTCTGATGGCAGATGATCCTAATAAGTTAAGCATTCCAGAACGAGGTTAGATTTCATGCCTCTTAATGTTTCTCAAGACTCTTTGCTTGACTACTGGTTTAATCTATAAACTTTCTTATTGCAGGTAAAGCTGCAGGTGGGCTACCAAATACATATCAAATACATAGTTTGGGAACTAATGTAAGTGGACCTTTTGCCTTTCCAACTCCTTTTTGTGGTTTACCAATAATACATATAGTTTGGGAACTAATGTAAGTGGACCTTTTGCCTTTCCGACTCCTTTTCGTGGTTTACCAATAATATGTATATATATTGGCATGGTCACCGTTAATTCAGTTAGTAAAGAGAGACGATTATGTTATCTGTTACAGGATAATGCTCAAGTTGCTGGGGGCGAATCTGTCAGTTACAGTATTGGAAGCAATATTTCCAATGAGACTATGCTGGATTTAGGGAGTACAGTTCCTGAACATATATCGTCCGGTGAATCAGATCTGTTGCAACATCATAGCCTGGATGGTTTGCAGTCGCATGATAGTTTTGGACGGTGGATGGCACGTATAATTGCTGATAATCCTGGTTCAGTAGATGCTATTGAGCCCTCAGTATTAACTGGACACCCGCCTCTTACATCTTCAGTGTTGAATAATCATCACTCATCTACAATGGGGCATACATTCAACATAACAGATATTTCACCTGCATGGGCTTTTTCCAGTGATAGCGAAGATACAAAGGTTAGATTTGTTTCATTAGTTTGACCTTTCTAACTTATTCCGAGTTCAAAGTTTACGAGTTCATTTATCTCAACTTAGCTTGATGGTAGAACTGTCAGCGATATATTTGTGCCGATGCAGATTCTAATAGTTGGATCATTTACCGATGGACACGCACCGCATGCTGAGACCCAAGTATTCCTTGCATGTGGAGATTCTATTCTTCAAACTGAAGTTGTCCAAGCAGGAGTCTTCCGCGCAATACTTCCACCTCAGCCTCCTGGATCGGTTAACATATACCTGACATTAGATGGAAAAACTCCCATTAGCCAAGTCTTGACTTTTAACTTCCGAGCTCCTAGAGATCCCAGTAATACATATTCGTTTGAGAATAAACCTAATTGGGAAGAATACCAACTGCAGCTGAGGCTTGCTCGTCTGTTGTTTTCAACCAAGAGCCTGGATATTTTGTCGAGCAAGATATCTCAAAGTGTTCGTAAGGAAGCCCAAACGTTTGCACAAAAAACATCCCACATCACCCAGAGTTGGCTATATTTAAGCAAAATGATCGAGGAGTCGAAACTGCCATTTTCCCAGGCAAAAGATGGTTTGTTTGAGATTGTTTTACAGAATAGACTACGTGAATGGTTGATAGAAAAAGTGCTATCCGGGGAAAAAATCACCGAGCGTGATGAACAAGGCCAAAGTGTAATTCATTTGTGTGCTATACTTGGTTACACATGGGTAGTTTATCCATATTCGTGCTCCGGCTTGTCAGTAGATTATCGAGATAAATATGGATGGACAGCTCTGCACTGGGCTGCTTACCATGGAAGGTAAAGTCGTGATTTATCTAGAAATATTAAGCCTAACCCTCCATGGCTCCATCATTACCACTTAACTCGTGATTTCATATGCTTATACAGTTGTTCTCTATCATGTGATGTATATATCTTTCAGGGAGAAAATGGTGGCAGCCCTTTTATCCGCTGGGGCAAAACCAAACTTAGTAACTGATCCAACATCGGATAATCGTAGTGGATGCAATGCAGCAGATCTTGCCTCCCTAAATGGTCATGACGGTTTATCCGCTTATCTTGCTGAAAAGGCTTTAGTTACACAACTGAATGAAATGACATTAGCTGGAAATGTCAGTGGATCGTTACAGACCACCACAAATGAACCAGCAAACACTGGAAATTTCACCGAGGATGAATTGTATCTGAAGGACACTCTTGCAGCTTACCGAACAGCTGCTGATGCAGCTGCAAGAATACAGACAGCATTTAGAGAGCACTCACTCAAAGTACGCACACAGGTGGTAGAATCATCTAATCCCGAGATAGAGGCGCGCAACATAGTTGCTGCTATGAAGATACAACATGCTTTCCGAAACTATGAGTCGAGGAAACAGATGGCTGCTGCTGCTAGAATCCAATATAGATTCCGCAGTTGGAAGATGCGTAAAGATTTCCTGAATATGCGTCGTAAAGCGATCAAGATTCAAGTAAGTGGAATGGGAACTTATCCTCTTTCTTCTATGCAATCTGAGTACTAGAGTCTAAGATCAATGTCTTTCCTCTTTTTTCTTTTACTCTCTGTCCTTCTCTCTCTCTCTGTTATATAACACTAAAAAATGCATTGGGAAAATGGAATATTTCTTGATATCTAAAGTAGACCTAAAATTGGGGGTTCTTCTTTTCTGACAGGCTGCTTTCAGAGGGTTTCAAGTTAGGAAGCACTATCGTAAGATTTGCTGGTCAGTTGGGGTTCTTGAGAAAGCTATATTGCGGTGGCGTCATAAGAGAAAAGGGTTTCGTGGTCTTCAAGTCCAAACCGATGCAGCCAGCGAAGAGCCCAATAATGAGAGTGATGTTGAAGAAGACTTCTTCAAAGCTAGCAGGAAACAAGCCGAAGAACGTGTCGAAAGATCTGTTGTAAGGGTCCAGGCTATGTTTCGATCAAAGAAAGCACAAGAAGAGTATAGAAGGATGAAGTTAGAACACAACCAAGCAAAGGTAAGAAAAGAGTTGGTCCAAAATACTCTTCTGTTTGTGGTGTCCCCAGCTTTCTTACATCCTAACTACTATTTTGATCTGCTCTCTTGCAGCTGGAATTTGAAGGGCTGCTCCATCCCGATACAGATATGGGATAGTAGTAAAAAACTCATCTTACCATATCATTCTCTTAACAAAATGCTTCAATTGGAAGCTCATGTGAACTGTATGGATATGCTTGCCTAGTTGTAGATTACTAAGTTGGCTTTGACTCCTTTCTATTTGACATCTGCCGTGTAAAGAATTAAGCTGCTTTTGATTATTATCCTTAGCTTCTTCCAAGGTTTCGCACAATCTCTGTGATATACTGCTAGGATACAACCTCACATCAGACTCATTTACAAATATTGAAACACTAGAAAAAGCTGCTTAATCATACCCATCCTTCATTGTTCAATTAATGTACTGTGACACCCATCGAAAGCCTTCGCCGTACCCCATCTTTCGAACAATGCTGCACATGAAAACCTCGATGGGGCGAACATTGGTCTCTGACAAGTTGACCTTACCCTTGCCCGTTTGTGACACCTGTCAGGCCCATGTAATAACGCAGCTCCTCCTCCGAAGCGGCGTATGGTATGTCTATCTTGTTACCGAGGATAAGGAACGGCACATTGGCTAACGATTCGTCGGAAAGAAGTGCGTCTAGTTCTCTCTTCGATTCGACAAATCGTTCTTTGTCAAAGGCGTCCACAAGATACACCACAGCATCAACCTATTGCCATAAACACACAACAATCATCTCTACATCGTCGTTCAAGTGGATAAAGAAAGAAAGGAAAACAGTTCATGCCCAAGAACAGATCATCAATGAATGAAGAACTCGTTAGAGTTGGACCTTAGCATAATAGTCCCTCCACACCCTCCTTGCAATCTGATGACCACCCAAATCAAAAGCTTTGAATTTTATCCTCCCAATGCTCAGCTCCTCGGAAGTTGGGTACTGAGTTGGTTGGTGCTGCACTAGCCTCTGAAAATCATCAAGTCACGCATCGGCTATTTAGTCATAACAATTCGAAGCCATGCAGAAAAGATAAGAGTTGATCACAACAATTGCAATTGATGCGGTCCCGGCGATCAAAATCACCATATTTCAAAGAAAGAGGAGGCTTTAACTAAACCTCTTTACAGAATCGGAGAAAACTCGCCGAAAACTTGATCGGAATTCGGAACTACAGCGATTAATCACTTAGATGAGGAACTGAAATATGCTCAAAGGGCAAACGAAATCTATCAAGGGTAAAGCAAACATCGTAACCTCATCTTTCAGCATGTGAAGTAAGGTAGTCTTTCCAGCATTATCGAGCCCCAGAAACAAAATCTTCGCCTCTTTCTGATACAATCCCAAGGATGCAAGTACACCGTAGAACCAATCGATAAGAAACATCGTTTTCAAAAAAATCCAAGCAGTACAGAGGAAAAGGAGAATAGGCGAAGCCACCAGAAAAAAAGATGAAGCAAATTGAAGAATTGACCGAGGCGAGCAAAATTCACGGTTTAAATACTTGCTAGGCATAACCGAGTACCGGATGAGCCGGTCGAAATTTGCTGACGTGGCAGACGATGAGCTGGTTCGTACAACGTGTTAGACCCTGATTGGTTGTCGCGCGTCATCAGAGACAGATGACCGCGGGAAAAAGTAGGTAACGATTGCCATGCCAGAGAAAAGTAGTATTGGGCCTAGACAACCCAAAATGTGTATCATAGGCCCAATATCATAGGCCCATATTTGAGCAAGTACATGTACATGTCCTTTAAGCTTTTATAATTTCTCCAAGAGAAGGCTGAACTGAAACTTTTAGCATCATCTTCAGTGGGTTATGAGTTTCTTGGATGTTTTATGGGGTTACAAACTAACGGGCCCCTTGAGAGGTCTCGGGCCGAAGTTATGGCCCGCGGCGGCGTGCTCGTATGTCCAATGCAATGATAGTGTTCATCTCATAAGCAATATTTTCGCAGTTCGGGACGACATTCGAGCACGGTGGGACTCATCTTCAACTGACATAGACTTACCAGCTCGGATATTCAAGCTAAGATATGAATCACTTCACCACCATGTAAATTGTAAACATATTTGATCATGTCATTGTAGCTATATTTCGAAACCGTATTCATAGAAGTTTGGAGCTGTCTGGGACAATTTTCGGGCACCGCGGGAACTTCGTTCGAACGAATTGGACTAAACGCCATTGTGCGCATCAAGGATCTCTGAACAATCAAGCTAAGCTATGAGTCAGTTACCATTCATCTTTGATCATGTCATAATAGATATATTTCCGTCACATACATATGATCGATCATTGAATCTGATAAGCCGTATATCGCAGTGGGGACAACTTTCAAGCACTTTTCGGACAATTTCCGAGCACTGTGGAACTCATCAAGTGACTAGACCAAACAACAGCTTTGACATGCTCGTCAAGCAGCTCGAACACAAGCTTAGAGATGAATCTATCTCCATCAAATAAATACTAATGATCATCTTATAAGCCGTACTTCGGGACAATTTTCGAGCAACGTGAGACAGTCATCAAGCTTAGAGATGAATCAACCTCCAACATAATAATCATCTCAGAAGCTGTACTTGGAAGTTCGGAACAATTCGAGCAATGTGGGACAATCAAGCTTAGAGATGAATCATCTTCCATCAAGTAAATATGATTGAATCATCACCTCATAAGCCGTGCTTAGCAGTTCGGGAAATTTTTCGGGCAATGTGGAACAATTATCGGACACCATAGGGACTCCTTCAAATGAAATAAGACTAAATGTCATTGAGCACATCAAGCATCTTGAACAATCAAGCTAAGTTATGAGTCAGTTACCATTCATCTCTGATCGTGTCATGGTAGCTATATTTCTCGCTTTGGGACGATTTCAGTGCAAGCGCCTCGTACAATCAAGCTTAGAGATGACTCAAATTCCATCATGTAAATATGATCGATCATCTCATAAGCCGTATTTTTCAGCTGGGGACAATTTTCAAGCACTTTTTGGACAATTTCCAAGCGCTGTGGTGTGGGACTCATCAAGTGACTAGACTAAACAGCATCAAGTGACTAGACGAAACAGCTTCGAAATGCTCGTCAAGCATTGCGGGACAATCAAGCTTAGAGATGAATAAACTTCCATCAAGTACATATTAATGATCATCTCAGAAGCTGTACTTGGCAGTTTGGGATACTTTTCGAGCAATGTGGGGCAATCAAGCTTAGAGATGAATCATCTTCGATCAAGAAAATATTTATGATCATCTCATATGCCATACTTAGCAGTTCGGGACAATTTTCGAGCAATGTGGGACAATCAAGCTTAGAGATGAATCATCTTCCGTCAAGTAAATATGATTGATCATCATCTCTCTCATAAACCGTACTTAGCAGTTCGGGACAATTTCGAGCAATGTGGGACAATAAAGCTTAGAGATGAATCCATCTTTCATCAAGTAAATCAGATTGATCATCTCATAAGCTGTACTTAGCATTTCGGACAATTTTCGAGCAACATGGGACAATCAAGCTTAGAGATGAATTATCTTCCATAAGATCAATCATCTTCCATCAAGTAAATATGATTGATCATCTCATGAGCCGTAGTTAGCAGTTCAGGACAATTTTCGAGCAACGTGGACAATCATGCTTAGAGATGAATCGATTCCATCGAGTAAAGATGATTTGATCATCATCTCATAAGCCGTACTTAGCAGTTCGGGACAATTTTCGATCGATGTGGGAGAAAGTCAAGTTTAAAGATGAATAAACTTCCATCAAGTACATACATAAGCCGTACTTAGGGACAATTTTCGAGCATAGTGGGACTCCTCACATGAATTAGAGTTAACAGCTAAGCTAATCAAGCATCTTGAACAAATCGAGCTAAGATATGGATCAGCATCCCATCGAGTAAACATGGAGCAAGCATCTCAAACATTCAAGCTTAGAGATTGATTCAACTTCCATCTCAAGTATCGACATCTCAAGTATCAA